>JAHUTJ010017279.1:0-25366 GCA_036250325.1 Characodon lateralis | reverse complement strand
AATTAAGTGAAAGAATGAGCAGTCTTGAAGAAGAAAATTAAAATGCAAATAGGATTATTGATTACTAATTTCATTTATGAGTCAAACAATGCAGCCACATTCTTAAAATGAAAAAGCATTTCTGGAATTGCTTTTTCATTTGAAATATGGTAACATTTGCTTCCATACTTTCATGTTCCATCATGAAACGTAGCATCAAGTAGTAATAAATATGTGGCCCAATGGCTTTATATTGTCAGAGGTTGCAGCACGTGTCCTTAAAGCAGTCTTTTATTTACGCGTAAAATGGCCTCAACGGTGCAATTTATCTAATAACCAGATGTGTGGTAAAACAACTGGCAAGAACAGCAGTTCATATTGTGCTGGGTTTACTTCTCTATTGGGTTTACATTTGGACATTTTTAAAGTCTGTCCCGGTCTTGGTTAAAAATTACAGGTCAATAAGTCAGTGTCAAACTTAACCGTCCAAGACAAACACTGTAGAGAAGCTCAACAACTGGGGTTGTTTAGATCTGCCGCTATCATGACACTGGGGAGATCACAAGTGAAGTGTGTTAAATACAGCTTTAAAAAGGCATTCAGGGCAGACTTGGGCCACATTCAGATTGGATGTGGGATACTTGTGAAAACACTTGTAAAAATCCTAGTTTCACAAACAGCAAAGATCCTCATGTTTTAAATCCTAAAACATTTTAATGGATCAACTATGAATAAATCAGAAGTGGGATTTCCATAGATTTTCAAATTTATTAAGTTAATGAACACAAAAGTAGGCTTTTAAGTAACGCACGCTAAAACAGGAAGCACCTCCTTATATGGATGATGCTGTACTGTCTGTAATGGGACCATCTTGAAGGCTTTCACTCTACGGCTGTAGACAGAAAATCTGTAGTTTTCTAACTGGTGAGGTTGTCAAAACAACTGATTCATTTCAGTGGACTAACTGAATCGAATCACTTAATTAACTGATTGATTCCTTTCTCAGGTCAGTTGAGGTCAGCGTGAGCGTGCCGCTGTGCGGGTTAGGGTGAGTTTAGTGCACGAATGAACTGCATGAACTGAACGAACCTTCTGAACAAATCATTTTCATGAACCGATTCAACCTAAAGACCTTATTTTGTAACATATTCTTGATTTCAGACATGAAAATGTAAACTATCATGTGCTACAGGCCTGAACACATTAGAAAATGAAGTTTTTACAATGATACCAACAACTGAGTACAGAGAGCAGAGCACCGTTGACCTGCTGGCATTAAGGGCTTAAAGTTTCAGTCACCGCTCTGAAACATCTAAACTCTCTCATTTTATGGTCTCTTTGCTTGCTTTACAAAAGGACTTGGACCTTCTGTGTCATGGATCAAAACAGGCAGGCTCCCGAGGAACCCATCTAGTGTGTTTACAGTAAAATAACTAATGCTGCATCGTGAGTGGAGTATGTCAGCAAACCCTCCAATACTCACTCAGCGATCCTCTTGCCGAGCTCGCGATTCGAGGGGTGCGAGTTGGCGGTGAAGATCACCAAGCCGCCCTTGGTGTGGTTCATGTCTCTAGGGTCTCGGCCGCTGCTCTCGCCACACTCAGACAGTGGATCCCTGGGCACCCACGCTGCACTGAGACCTTCCTGCAGTGGAGACAGAAGAGCGGTGACTTCCTTTCATTCACATTTACACGACAACTCGCACAACACCAACGCGAGAGAAACAGGAAACACATTTAAGTTGGACAGAGTCGAGATGCCAGTTTCGACTGGATGAGTGCATCGCGTTTGCAGAACTGGAGCGATAACTCCCCATTTCTGCATGTTTTAAATCCAAAGACTGGCAGCTAAAACATCCATATGCAATCAGCTTGTAAAAACCTGTGGCACTCTTAACGTTAAATAGTGGCCCAAATGTCCATTACTTTACAATTCAGAGGAAATTGGGATGATCACAGAAAATTTGTTTAAAACACTGAAAATGGCATTAAATTCAGCACTCAATAAAAATTGTTTCTTTTATTCTACCCTGAACCTTTGATTCCAGGAAACCCGAAACACGTAAACTCCCCCGAGCGTCTTATCACTTCTCAGTAAGCTACTGCTCCCAGCAGGGTTTATGACAAAGGTGGAAAAATCTCCCCTCGTAAAAACAAGGAAAAACCTGATGTTAAGTCTGCAGATAATCTGAACCGTAAAAACAGAGATGAATGAAAAATAAAGCGGAATAAATTCATCCTATCAGACATGTGGAGCAGGATTTCCACATCAGAAGCTTTTTCCAGGAACTACAGCTAGTTTTCTGGGACTTATTACCCCTCTGTGTTTTCCCTGCGGTTACCAGGGTATAAATAAATTACCAGGATAGAAACCCACCCAATACTAACTTTACTTTTAACAAAAACACTCGGATGAAGCTCATTTCTGTCTGTTTAAAGCAATCTGTGACAGAAAAGCCAAAAACTAGTTGGTCCAAGGCCATATTTAAGGACTTTAAATGGTTTATGTTCTGGGACAGAGACAAAAAAACAAGCAAACATGGAGGCACTGGTGGATGTGTGGTTCAGATATGACCCTTAGGGTTCATTTAATGAATTTCTGTGTACTTTGAAGTGATTGTAATTCTGTTTCACACTGTCAATGCTGCCCACAGATGGGGGTCCCCAGAAAACCATCTTGAAATGTATGGATATGTAGGTTTAGCAAATCTAGACATTATTCTAGGTTATAGTTTTCCTCTTTTTCAATTTGAACTTTTTACAAAGGGTGTAATTGTCAAGAGGAACCCTTATACCTAAAACAGATACAGCGATACAGATTCTGCAGAATGTTTGTAAGAGTCAATAATGTAAAAATATAGGAAATATTACTAATACTACTACTAGAAATAATACAACTTATACCACTGAAGGCGCAGGACAACTGATTAAAGCTAATAGCGTCAGCTTGTGATAATAGTTTAAGCATATTTTCAACACGTTCGAACAAAATGATGGTGAATTTACACACAGTAACGGGTGTTACTATCTGTGGGTCTCGGGCTGTAGTTTGTGCTCCAAATCTTGTGACTGCTGATTAAGCTACTGGCTGTTCCATCCCCTCAAATTAGAAAAGAAACAGCTTTTCATCCACTACTTTAGGTTGCATTCCCCTTTGATTTTAGAAACATATCCAGAATATTATTCCTTATCCATTTTCTTTAAATTATTATTGAAAATCAACGCTTATTGTTGAAGTTTTATTCCCTAAAACATGTTTGACGTTCAACTCAAATGTATTTATTTTTTAAGTACATCTATTCCAAAACTCAGTTTGATTTGATACGTGACCACATGCGTTTACTAGCCTGTAATGTGCTGCTGTTTGGCTTTGAAAACATGCACACTCATTGGAAGCTTTATTTCCTCCTTCAGATCAAACCGTTTGTTTTTACATAATTATTCTTACGAAAGGTTTGCTAACTATTGACAATAATGATACTTTATTATAGAGAGTCTATAGGCGCACACAAGCCTAATAGCTGTAATAAATACTAAAAACAACCAGAGAGCAGCAAAACGGCCAGGCTACAATCAGAAACCATGTGCAGCCAAACGGACAACGTCAGCAACTGATCGAGCAACTAATACCTTCAACCAACACATGCAGGGGGGCTTTGATGCTGTTTACAGCAGCCACTAATGTTGATAATAGATAACATGAGCATGTTACGGCGGTGGGGAATCTTAATATAATAGTAATATGAACAGTCACGACGTTAGCTTTACTCTGTTATGCTAACAGAACAACACGATCCATCTATTTAACTCATTCTAACAGAATAACAGATTTAATGTAGAAACTGTTCCAAAATCCAACTGAGAAGACAACCTCATACAAGGAATTTGAGCTGTTAAACCAAACTAGCAACAGGAAAAACGCTCGTGTTTAGCATCATAGGATAACGACTAGCCAACATCAAGGCATGAGTACTAACGCGAGATCTGGCTAAAAATAATCCTATCGAAGCAAAGCTCTCGGAGCTGAGAGATGATTTTTTTGTGCGTCTGAGAGCGGGTCTGTCTTTGGGGCTAGCGAGAAACATCGAGTAAAGGGAAGGGGGGAGAAAACAGAAAGCAAAGCAGAGCTCCTCACCAGCTTGTGTATAAGATCCGGTTACAACCTGCAACCAGCCGTATTTGAATAAAGCTACAAGCCAGCGGGGGCTTTTCAACTTGCTCGTACTCCGACCGTCTGACTTCGTGACGTTCGGTTTCTTTACTGACGTAGTCGCTGGCCAATCAAAACATGACGTAGAGAGGAGCGTGAAGACGCCTCGTTGGCTTCGTTGTACAGTAGAAACGATACGTTAGCGCATCCGCCATGTTGTGAGTGGCAAGCTGTTATATTTAATAATGTATGTTAATTCCTCTACCAAAAAATGGTTATCACTTAGACAAGAATGAAAAACATATCAAAATAAGAAAAAACAACTAAACGTATATAAAAAACGTGCATAGCTAATGACCGCCCTGTCCAGATTCTTCCACCTGAGTGGTGGATCTCTGCAGCTCGTCCAGAGCTACCATGGTCCTCTTGGCTGCTTCTCTTTTAATGCTTTCCAGCCAAGTATTGATAGGTTTGCGAGTGTCCCATACTCTTCATGTTCAAATGCTAGTTTGAACAGAGCTCTGGGAGATGTCCTAACCTTGGGTTATTATTTTCACAACCTAACCCTGCTTTAAGATTCTCCAAAACTTTATCCCTGACCGTTCTGCTTTTTTCACAAATGTTCTCCAACAAACCTCTTTAAAGAACATCTGGCTATATTTGGTTATTATATGACTTCTAGAGGCAACTGGTTACACTAACTTATATTCACTGGTGTCACGAGTGTAGCCCCGAGTAAAGGGGCTACATTGGCATAACAACACAATAGCAATGCTGACATATAATCCGGATGCTTTTGAATGGTCCACTTTTCTATGTTGAATCATAAGCCAGACAGAAAAATGAGAGCTCCCCTAAACTTCTGCTCATAAACATTGTCATTAACCCCTGCTGTATAATTTTTGTGTTAACCATTGGTAAATATTTACACAAGATAGAGAACGCATATTTCTATTCCTTAAATATTCTCTTAACAACAGAAGCATTTTAATAACTCAAAATAATTTAATTAATGCCGACACTGAACAATGGTGGCTCATTCCGGGATGTATGCTATTGCCTGGCCGCTAGAGGGCAGTGTGTTGTTGTGAAATCTTAAACACGCCCAATTTCTTGTTAAATGGAGCTCTAAACAATCATAGCTTAATTATGTCAACCTGTGTTGCTACCTGACACGATTTATTCTACTTTTTTCTTTAACTAGCACAGCTGTACAAGTTACCGATCAACAATGGGATCCACCGTATCTGCAGGATGTTCTGTTATTTATCCATTTTTAGACAAGTCCGTCATTTCTTCATGTTAGTATTCCTATATTTCTGCTGTTGCTTTTCATGATAAAACAGTGGTTTTATAAATCATCTTGAACTATACCATGTGTCCCATCCAGCTGCAGTTAAGCTTGGAAAAAGATGTTCTCATGTTTTTTCCATTAAGTGTTACAGATATTGTTCAATTTGGTAAAGAAGAATGGGCAATATTTCAGTCTCTAGAGCTAAGATGCTGGTAGTACTGACTAAATTGGACTGCATACAAATGCATGTCACTTTTTCATTTTTTATTTGCGGGAAACATAAAATAAAAACCATCCTTTCCTTCCACTTTCCAATATACTGCTCTGTGTTGGCCTTCCACAAAAAGGTCATAATAAAATACATTTCTGTAGTTGTTCTGTGACAAACTGGGGAAAACTGAAAGTAAACCGCTGTATACAGAGCATTAGTGTTAACACATCTCCATGGTAGTGAGCTTATTTGTTATTAGACAGATTTCTAAATATTCCTAACATATGGGCTACTCTTCACTGTTCTTATATAACTCAGTGGATATGCGGAGGAGGTAGAGAGCAGCATCCAAGCCCAGCACACTGCCCACACACACAACGAAGAGGAGAATGGAGTTCTAAAGCTGGAGGAGGGAGAGAGAAAACACTGATCCTTTTGCTTTAAGAAGTCACGGTCTGTTTCGATGATATATGCTTCTGTCCTTCTGATTATCTTTATATCACAACATATGGTCTCAATCCATTTATTTACGGTAAAAGGGCTTCTGGAAAAGTTGGTGGAAAGAATCAGGTCATTAAAAAACTTCTGGAAGAGTTTGATATGCTTTGGTTTGGGGACACTTGAAGGGTGAGACTACTCTCTGATTGATGTACGTCTTCCAGCACATAGTTAACAGGAATAATACAGCTGATACTCCTGTTCAAAGAGAAGTCAAATAAATGACTCAAATTGCATATTCTAATCTCTAAGCCAGGCTTTGATTGAGCATTTTAAATATTAAGTTAGAATCTGCAGGTTTCCTTAGATTGACCACTTTTTACTGATTGGCCATTTTGATCAACTGAATCTGAGTGCACCGCAGTAGAATAATATTGATGTAGCTGTTCTGTAACTGGATTTGAATCTGACTGCATGATTGGATTGTGTTAAAAAACGAATTAGACTTACTTGAATGCATTTGGACTGAATTGGACTGTATACAATCAAACATAAATTGGACCTGTTTGTCTTGTTATCATGAGATGACATTAGCCAGCTCAAGACTCAAAAACGGAATTGAACTAAACTGAACTGAATTAAATTATATTGAACTAAAGTGAACCGAACTGAATCCAACTGAATCAAATTGAACTAACCTAAAGTATATCAGACCGAATGAAAACTGAGCTAAATCGAAACAAGCTGACCTGTGCTGGATTAAAGTGTTATTTTACTGTTCATAAACGACTGCATTTTGATTATTTCTTGTTCAAAATCTAAAATACTTTTGACCAGTCAAACCTAAGATGTGGTGATACATGCTGAACAGAGATCATTTAAAACACAACTTGTGATTTATAAATAAAAGAATAAAGTGTTTTTTCTATTCATGAACACATTTGTTGTATGTATTTTTTTAGGTGGCACAACAAATCCAAAAGACATAACAATATTTCATTTAGGGTTGTTACTACAGCTGAAATTAAAATGTACAGCTGAATCTTGGTCTCTGTAAAATCTTGGTTTTCTTCAACCTAATAGTCTGCGATTTAATGTTTCCAATTACTTATTTACCAATAATAGGCTCATTTGCTGTGTCAGCACATGCTTTTTATCCCCTGCAAAATACAGTGCCCATAATTTTTAAAAAAGCACTAAAATTCCTATCTTTTGACCTAAAGATGGGATCCTGGTGTTATTTGAGGGCTGGGTCAGGGGTGAGTGACATTCAAAAAGGGGCACTAGGAAGGAACCATTGTTCAGATAATTCAGTCCAGACTGATCTGACGAAAGATAGAACTTAGAAGCAGAGGATTTACCGTTTACGCTAGATGTAAATGGGAATCTTCAAATCATATACTAACGTTATCTTGAAGCAGGTGAGCTAAAGGCAAGATGACCTGAGGTGATAAACAGGTTTATTTCTGATCCGCTTTTCTGTAGAGGGCATGGGCGGTTCCAGACAGGGGCCAACAGGGGCCAGTGCCCCTGTAAAACTGGTTCTGGTCCCTGTTATTGCCCCTGTACTGAGAACATAAAACTAAGTCATTTTCTTATGATATGCCCAGTGCATAGCATCATAGAAACCTAAACTGAGTGGTCCCTGGAATAAATAATTTTTTTTTTATTTTTACAGTTTTACTTTAACAATAAATAAAAAAAATTAAGGTGTTGCACTTTTAGCTTTTGTCATATTGACATAGGATCACAGTTTTCATCTGCCGGATCAGGGGTCTGCAACCTGCAGCTCCAGAGCTGCAAGTGGCTCACTTAATATATTAAACGATGAATTATTGCCCTGTTTTTTTTTTTTTTTTTTTTGTGCCATTCGTTTGTTCTGTGCCCCCATGAAAAAAAACACTGGCCTCACCCTGGTAAATTTGGTCTAGATCCGCCACTGGCAGAGGGAGAACCACAAGGAACAGAAACAGCCCGAGAGAGAGGGATGAAAAGAGAGGCGGGAGAGGGAGCACCACGCTTCTGGTGCGCCCCCGAGTTGCCGCACAAGAGCCATTTAACGGTACGAGCCGAACCAACTGTAGAGCGCGCGAGCGCGTGAACGTGGCCCTTTCACTATCCTTGCCCCCCCACCCCTCGAGATCACGCGTGCGATGTCTGCTGCTGCTGCGGCGCGCGGCTGGATTGTGTTTACGACCTGGAGCACGAGGCCGTCACAGCCTCCGGAGGGAAGAGCTCCGCGCGCGCCCGCTTTTTGAACGCACGGTCTTTCTTCACGCGCAGCGTCTGGGCTCCGTGAGGCTTCTCGCTACATCAGAGCGTTCCGTCTGACGTCTTCTGCGCTCGGTTAGTGAAGGCGCTGTTTTGGAGCGCAGCTGCTGGGGAGAGCGACCATCCTCCAGCCTGGTACCAGATTACAGGACACCGAGCTTTCTTTTTCTACATCGGTGAACTATCACGCCCGCCGCTGGAATCTTGAACGGCCCGGCAGCTTCAGGTCCTGCCTCCATCCAGCAGCGCCGCACCTAGAGGCGGAGGTGGTGTCGCTGTGGGGGTGGGGGTGGGGGGGAATCCGAGAGCATCCCTCCATCCCGCGGAGGCAATCGCTCCCTCTCGTTTCCGGACCCTCTTCGCCCCATTATATGCTAGAGATCTAGAGGGGGGTCTCATCTTGCCAGTAAGGGGTGGAGAGAGGCTGTCCGTGGCCGCGGAACACGCACCCTCCGCCTGCTGAGGCTGGGCTGAAGCGCCGCTGTGTTGAAGGATGCTGCGGGAGTAGAGCGGCTCAGAGCGGAAGATGGGGAAGGACCAGGAATTGCTGCAGGCGGTGAAGACCGAGGACCTTCTCACCGTGCAGAAGCTGCTGCAGAGGCCCAGACCAGGGAAAGCAAGTAAGACTTTCTGCCCCAGTGCATCTTAAAAGATGACAACAGATACCTGCTGAAAACCTGCCTTTTGTTTGCTGTGTTGGAGCTATGATATCTCTTCAACTACTGGCTGTTTGCCGCTGCAAGGCCATAATTGTGAATATGATGGGGAGCCTGATGGGATGATGGGAAGAGAGAGAGAGAGAGAGGGGTGGAGTACTTGTGTATCAGAAGAGATGATTGTAGTGATTGGAGACTGATAGCTTATCCAGACCCTTGTGTAAGTGCACTGCAGCAGAGAAAAAGAGGGAGGTTCTGTGCAGCTGGATGTGACCGTGCCTCTCAACACAGAGATAACACTGATAGCCTTGTGGCTGATGGTTGAACAGTACTTTAAGTCTCGCACAAGCAAGAAGAAGCCTTAAAAAATCTCCAAACTTTCCATTATATTCTTTGCTGTAAACTGTACCATTTTCTGCTGTCTAGGAAGCTCTGCAACATTCAGCAATGGTTCTCTTGCACAGCCCACTCTAATGTGTGGGCAACGCACGGAGAGGCCATGGAGAGCTGCAGATAGATCATTCTGTCCAGGCTGCTATAGCCGCTGATTCCCTCCACTGATATGCTGCATCACTACCAACACAGGCATACTATAGGAGGCTGCAAGGATTACAGGTCCCTGCAGTCAAGGTTCCAAGTACTATACAAAGACATTCAACAAGTGGCCTAATTCATCAAAATACTAAAGTATTTCGCGGGAGTACGCGCACCCTTTGAATCTTTTTATATGTTGTGTCACGCTGTTTTTACAAACTTTAATGTACTTTATTGGGATAGAGCAACGCAATGTAGTACATAATTATGAAGCATCAATGCTACAGAATTTTCTTTTTTACAAATTTAAAAACTGAAAAGTGTGGCGTGCATTTGAATGCAGCCCCCTTTACCTTGATACGCCTAAATAGAGCCATATTTAAGCCTTCTGATGCCATCTATTTAGTGAACAGAGTGCACCTGTATTTGATTTAATCTCAGTATACACCCAGCTGTTCTGTGAAGGATTCAGAGGTTTGATAGACCAATGAAGGAGAGCTTTAATCAGAGACGCTACACAGATGGTAACTCTGGAGGAGCTGTAGAGATCTACAGCCAAGGTGGGAGAATCTGTCAACCGGACAACGATTAATCGTGCATTCCATAAACGGCGCCTTTTTGTAAGAGAGGCACTAAGAAAAGACATGTTGAAAGAAAGCCAGAAGTCCTGTTTAAAGTTTGCCACTAGCCATGTTGGGGACACAACAGTGATAAAAGATCCGCTCAGATGAGAAGAAATTTAAGAAGCTGGTCAGAGATGATGAGAAGATGGATGGAGCTAAATAAAGGAGTAATTCTTGGAAGAAAACCTTTTAGAGGCTGCAAAAGACATGAGACTGGGCAGGAGGTTCACCTTCCCACAGGACAATGACCCTAAATGTACACCCAGAGCTACAATGGAGTAGCTCTCGCCATTAAATCTGTCTATGCTTGAGCTGTTTTGTAGGGAATGGGCAAGAATTTCAGTTTCCAGATGTAAAAAGCTGGCAGACCCAAACCCCAAAAGAACCTCAGCAGTAATTGTACAGAACTCTTGAATCAGGGGAGCTCACACACATTCCACATTTTTCAGACCTTTCTATGTAAAACACTTTGTGTTGGTCCATCAGATTAAATCACAAAGCAATACGCCGAGGTTTGTGGTTCCAACATGACCAAATGTGGAATACGTTTTTGGAAGCCACTGCTGGCATAGATGGCCTGACCCCTTCTATCCACTTGTGCGAATGATTCTAGTTTGCCGTTTTCACAGCTGCATCTGAAACTGCACTCATGCTGGAAAGGGTCCCACAGCAGGTGGGCCTCATTTGAATAAGAAGAGCTGCTTGTTGCTGATTGCTAATAATAAGTGGCCATGTTGTGTGGAAAGGCTGTACAAATTCATTGCTTTCTCATCACCCATCACTATATTTCCACAAACTACACAGCAGGGTTGGTAACCCAGTGGGTTAAAGTCTGCACAAAAATGAAGGCATTCTCCTGAAAGAGCGTCCAGAGCCACAGATAACACCCGACAATAGTATCTTTTAGAGCTCAGTGAGGCGCATTTGTTGCATTACAAAACAACCTTTGGGCAACAGATAAGTGCACTTCAACTTTAAGCCCCTCTCTGATTGTTGTTTAGTGCGGAGTTTTTATACATATTACGCACAGCTGTTTGTTGAAGAAAATTCTCAGCGGACTAAAAAGCACACACAAAGCGACGCAGATCCTGCAGATAAAAGTCAACATTATCTACTGCTCGTCAGTGCTGTATACTGTAGGTTTATAAGACTCATGCTTTCCTCATGTTTCTCACTGGGTAAAACTCATCTTCATTATTCAGGTTATAATTACTAACAGCTTTTGAAAATAATCCCCTGGCTATATCTCTGAGGTTTGCAGTGGTAACAGGGGAATCTGTGATACACAGCGAGTCAGGAGCAACCTCACTGGTACTACAGAGCTTTTCAAAGTGTTTACACCCCTTGATTTTCTTCTTTTGTTACATTTCAACCACAAACTACAATGTTTTAACATGCAAACTGATCCCATTGTAGCTCTAACTGTTTAGGTTAATTGTCTTTCTGGAAAAGTAACTTTGGCCCCAGGCAACCCTGACCTGCCTCTCTGCTACTGTGTAAAAGAAAATATCCCCACAGCATAACTCTGGCACCACCATGTGTTTCTTCTCATTTACACAACAATGGTGGACGTTTTTCTCTTAAAATGGCACAAAAATCAGGTTCCAGAGTGTAATGGTATGAAAACACCCCAGGCTCTGTTGTCGTGTAGATGGGGAAACATTGAATATTTCTTATGGGGAAGCCCTGGCTCATGTGCAGTATTACTAAAATCAGTAGAAATGAATGCGCAGGCGCACAACATAACGGCTGCCTACTGGTTTAAAACCCACAGAAGGCGAAGATATCAACAAGAACAATGGCGGATTGCAAAGTACCTACTTGTGCTGCTGACTGTTTGGAATCTAACTACGGTTCTCCTGCAAAGTGCTTCTTTTCTCCCCTGTTTCAAAAGCAAGAAGTGTTTGTGCATGTTAAGTTTCAAAGAATATACCACCAACTAGTGGCGTGGCAGGGAAACTGTTGCCGTAATTAAAAGTTTGTCATGTGGATGTGTTAAGAGAAAACATGGGTCGTTGTCGTGTAAACAGGACCTAAAGCATCTTCTTCCACATGTTTGATATGTCCTTTATGGGCTTTCTTTTAGCAAAGCCTTTTTTCTTGCTACTCTTCCACTTAGGCCATCTTTGTTGAGTGCACCACTCGCAGTTTGGCTGATGACAGGTTTTCCCACCTGAGTTGTGGATCTCTGAAACTCCTCCAGAATAATTATGGACTTCTAGGCTGATTCTCTGATTAATACTCTTGCTTGGCCTGTCAGTTTAGTTTGATGACTGTGTCTTGGCATGTTTGCTGTTAGTTTGCTGTTTGCTGGTGGATTGAAGTGTTAGGTGACATGCCTTAAACCTCTGGGGCTGTAAAAGACTGGGAACATATCCACCGGAATACCTCACCTTTCACCCTCTGACCTCTTGAGATAGGCTCTTCATAACTCTGAACCACATTAGATGGGTATAAAAACTCAGGATTCAGCTAATCTTCACAAATTAAACATAAGACTAAAGGTTTTGGTGTGGTGTGGACTGCCACTCATTTATCTAGCACCATGCATGTACACACTGCCTTTTATACCACTAAGCACTCAAAATCCCCTCAGTGATATGTGTTCATCCTTGGCCTACGAGAGGGGCTTCAAACTTGAACTTCAGTCTTTTCTGAGCACTGAGCCCATCTGAAGGTGTTTAAATGCAGGATTCAAGGATTACTCCTGTTTAGCCTCCTTCTTTCAAACCCTGCTAGTCCACTGAGAAGCCTTTTGAAATATTAACCTCTTAAATTGCACATGCAATACGAAAAAGCCCGTGTTCTGCGAAAATGCGTTCTGAAAGTGTCTGCAAATAACTGATACTGGGTCATTCTTTCAAAAAGAACTCCCTGAAAAACAGGAAAACACACAGAGTCTGAGCAGCGAGGCGTTAATCACAGAGTGGAGCTGAGTGCCCCTGACAAACAGCAGGAGAGTCTAACACAGGGCTGATATTAACAGGGACCTGTTTGTCATCGAGCATTAAACACAAAGCTCACAGGACAGCTGAGTGTGTGTGTGTGTGTGTGTGTAGCCTTAAGAGAAATGTGTGTTAATAGGCATGTGTGTTGATCTGTGTGTACATGTGTGTGAAGAAGAAGGTAAGGTTGGGTTTGATGTGTGTGTGAGTCTGGCAGAAGCTCTGCCCTGCTGCATCTCATTTACTCCCTTCCTTCACACACAGTCCGCTCCCTTCACATGCACACGCACATCTGGCATCATCTGGAGAGGCTTCGTCAGTTTGTTACCACTCAACTTGTGCACACGGCAGAGGACGAGGTCATCGTAAGTGTGTGAGTGTGACGTTGGGTCTGTGTTTGTCACAGGCAGCTTCGCTGTGTTAGGACAGCTGGTGTAATCCATATTGACGTTTTGTTACTGTCTCGTTTAAAAAAAGGTGCACGTGTTTGTGTGGAGCTGTGAGATTTTACCATGCCTCTTCTAAAAAAAATAAAAAGACACGATAGTTGTTTACAGGTTATCTGCCTCCTGAAATTTCCATCTTTGTAGCTGACAGAGCTTCCTTTGAGCCCCCCTCTCTTTCTCTCCTCTCTCTCGTCTTTTCTACGACTATGTGCTAGTCTGGCTATGGGACTACAGCAGATTATTGCATCCACGCCAGTGCACATTCACAAAGGAGCAGGCAGGCAGGAAGCTTCACATGTTGTCAGCCAGAGTCTTCATATTTGTTAGCTGTGCACAGATTGCTGCTGTACTCTTTTGTTTGATCAGCTTTGTGTGCTTTCTGTGTTTTTAATGTTTCGGATTCTCCTGTACTGTCTCCGTTCTCACACACATTTATTCATATTATAGCAGTTTAGAATTATTGCTGTTATGTTTTCAAAGAGCCGAATAAGAGCAACTAAAAATACAGCTGTTGGTGAACAAACAGCACCATGAAGACAAAGGACCATGGCAGACAGAGCAGGGAGAAATTTGTGGGAAGCTGAAGTGGGATTAGGTTCTAAAACAACACAGAACGCTGGTTAGTCCATCATCTGAAAACTGAGAGAGCCAACCTAAACAGACATGGTGGGCAAGGAGAGTATTAATCAGAGGAGTAGTTGACAGGCCCAAGGTAACTTTGAAAGAGCTGCAGAGATCTGCAGCTCAGGTGGGGGAATCTGTTAATAGGACAACTGCCTCGTGCACTCCACAAATCTGGCTCTTGGACGAAGCGCTTTCTTAATGCTACCCTTACTACAAAGTCTGGCCTCATAAGTATTACTTTTTAGAGGATTTTCAAGTCTGTGTACCATTTTGTAATAACGCGACAGCGTGGTGACGTACATGCGTGGTCTGTACCTCTCCGTGCCAGTTGCATGGCGGTAGGGAAGCACTTTGTGCTTGGATCAACCAGAGCAGTAGGAGGTTCTACTTGATTCCGACTGAGGGAAGGAGGTCCCAACTCGCTGGCCCTCTCATTTTGCGGGTGGTCTTTATATCGGGACTTAGCAAATCAGTCCCCTTCCATCCCGCTGCAGCTAAATTACTAAAGCTGTAATTATATTCATCGAGGTCATGCTTGTTTTGCTGTTGGTGCTGGCTGATCAGTACATGTGCATGCGCTTCTGCCGTGAGACACCATCTGTGAGGGGACACAGCGAACATGTGGGAGAAGGGGGCCCTAACGCTGCTCATAACCTTGAACACATGGTGAAGCACGGTGGTGGCAGCATCATGCTGAGGGAAAGCTTTTCTTCAGCAAACACAGCAAAGCTGGTCAGAGTAGATGGGAAGATGGATGAAGTTAAATACAGAACAGTCCTGGAAGAAAATCAGTTAGAGGCTCTAAAGACTTGAGACTGAGGCAGAAGTTCACCTTCCAGTAGGTCAACTTTAAATATACCGCCTGGGCCGAATCCTTTTGGTTTACGGTTTTGTAAAAAAAAAAAAAATTAAAACCATTATTTCTTTTCATTTTATTTCACAATTATGCTCTACTTTGTGTGGGTCTATCACATGAAATCCCAGTTAAATGCATTGAGCCTTTAGGCAGTTATGTGAAAAAAAGGTGAAAACAATCTGGTGCACACGTGGAGCTCACAGACAAGCTTCTGTGTTCAGGCCATACAGAGATGAGGGAGGAAAGGATCTTGCTGGGTTGTTTTTGTGGCACACTTCAGCATTATTGCCACGCTTTGTCTGACATGCCATTACATCTGGAACAGCAAATGGAAATGCCTAAGTTTGGAAACATACTCCGTAATCCATAAATATAATGTTAAACAGATTTTAACGAGATGCTTTGATTTCATAGTGAGTCAATTAACTGGGGTAAAGGACACATCATTTAGACTCTATCTGAGTGATGATGATAAATTACCTGCACTTACATAGTGCCTTCTAAATTTGGCGTTGTGTTTCTCAGAACTTTCGAGGGTACAAAAGTACTACACATTCTATGGGGTAAGAACGCTGTCAAAAACAATGTGTATGTAAAGATGCAAACATGTGCATATTAGTCAATAGTTGTGCATAAGTAAAATCCAAAAGAGGTATTGTATATTTTCTCTATAAGAATACAAAATAAAATGTTACAGCTTCAAGAAATTACAAACACAAGTTTAATTCCTCCTTTAAAACTTCACATGGGCAGACTGCACTAACTTTCTGACTGGTGGAGAAGTTCTCTGTAGCAGAAACTTAGTCACCAGTTTGTATGTGTTTCTTTCAGTGTACAAGCAAAAACATGTCAGCTGTTCTACAAACTTTTACAAATTTTAACCAGTTACTTTTCTGAAGTGAAGAGTGTCTTGAAAGAAACTTTTTTACAAACTACTAGAGTTAGCATGAAACAAGCAGCCCACTAAAACAGGCAAACAGCATTGCTAGTTTACTACCTCAGACATGGGAACCTAGATCTGGGAATGATGCCACACCCAGTTTCAAGTTGGAAAAAGACTGGGATTTGCTAATTCTGCTCAGTAACCAAGCTAACTACTATTAGTAACACATGCTAATAGCAAAGCATTTCCCTGCATTTTATGCATTTAAACACAAAAAACATTGACAGATAGATGTTGTGCAGTGTGGTACTGATTTTAAGGGATATCTCAGAGTTTTTGAAGTGAAAAAAAGAAGTGAGGTTATGTGCATAAAATAACATAAAATAAGTAGTTAATATAATCTGCGGTAACTCTCTTTGGGTCTTCCTTTGGTGTAAATCCAGATGGCTGAAGCCAAAGGCTCGTCCTAGTGGGGCTGAAACCAAAGCTAACTGCTATCACCTTAAAAAACGACAATCCAAAAAACATCAAAACAGTTTTTGCAACCTCTATTTTATGAAAATTAACCATTAACCTTCATGTACAAAAAGGTCTGTGGTTATTTACACAGGAAATGGAGGTTGGAGGTGGTGCCGACCAATGATCTTCCTTTGTGAAATAAGTACTAAGAAGAAAGAAGAAGTAGTAAGAAGTAGTAAGAAGAAAACATGTAAAGTGATTCTGGTCCTATTAACGATCTAATAAGGCAATGTGAAAATTAATAGTGTTCACTTAAACCTCTTTAATATTTTAGCTTTTTACACAGCTTTAATTTTATAACAGTTATTCTGACCATAAAACTCTTAACATGATGCATTCTCAGTATACGTTTTAGAAGGAAGATTGTTGGTGGTTCACCACCTCCTTTCTCCACTCCTTTGTAATCTCTCTAAATAACCTGAAAATGTAATCTTGACAAAATTTTATAAAACTTTTTTATTTCATAAAATAGAATTTGCATTGATTGGTGTGATGTTTTTTTTTGAAGACTATAGAACTCCATTTAGTCTTAGTCCCACACTTATTAGCTTTCAGCTTTAGCATCTGGGACCAACTAATCTGGATTTAAATGAAACCAAGAAAAACCAAGCAAGAGAGTTACAAGACATTAACTGACTAAAACACTTTAACAGAACTTCAAAAATGTTGAACTTCATCTTTAATGATAATTCATTTCTGGAGCTTTTTGTTTGTTTTATTCAGTCATTCAGTCATTTTTAACTTGGTGGGGGACCTCTGGCGCTCCAAGTCGTAGATCATTATTGAGTTTATTTTTTCCAACTTGAACCTTTTTTCTGACAAATGGAATCTCACAGATAAGTGCTAATATTTAGCTGTTGTGATTTTAGTGCTCTTGATTAAGTTTGAAATCACCTCTGTAAAATCTTAAAATCTTTTAGAGCAGGGTGTCAAACTCCAGTCCTCGAGGGCCAGTGTCCTGCAACTTTTAGATGTGTCCCTGGTCCAACACACCTCGAACAAATGGCTGCATTTCCTCCTCAGTTTGCAGTCAAGTTCTCCAGAGTCCTTCTAATAATCTAATTATTTGATTCGGGTGTGTTGAAGAATATTGTACCATCAATATCTCTTAGAAGCCTAAGCTGAAAAACCACTGTGCAAAAAAAAAGTTCTTACTGAACCTGAGATTTATTCTGAAGGATTGAGGCTGCCTATATTAAAAAGGAAAACATCTACCAAGTCAGAGTGCTAAATTGGTTTGCTGTGGCTCCTGCATTTTCTCTCCGAAACATCATCACTCACTTCTGCTGATTCTGCCGCCGACTGCCTTCGTGATTAAATTAGAGCACAGATGGGGAGAGATAGACGCAGTCAGAGAAGGACCTGGATGGATTGTTTTGCTTTAGGGAAAACAGAAAAGTGGTTACAGAAGAGGGAGAATGACAGATATCCTGAAGTGAGAGGATGGGGGTAAGATGTTCGTTGATGAGCGCCGATGGAGGGGTTGATGAAACACTGAATGATAAGAGAATAAGGTGATGAAACGGCGAAATGAGAAACAGCCGTCGTTTCCCATCTTGTCCATGCCTTCACCTTCCCTTCGTGGATGAATTTATCTGCAGGATTCATTTGACTAAAAGTAATATGGTCATGGTTTATTTGGTCATTGGGAGGATCTGGGAGATGGTAAAGAAGTGAAAGGGAAAGGAAAAAGGTAAAACTGGATAGGAAGTTGGAATGGGCCGGTAGGAGAATCTGATGGTATAAGCTTGAGAACAAATACTACTGCTTTACATGTATTGTGTAATTATGTCATGTGTGAGAGGATCTTATTTATTTTAGAAAAAAAAAAATGTATTAAGTATTTTTTTTGTCAGATAGTGACATTAATTTTAAACAGAGCATCAGTTAAAATGGAGTCAGCAAACCTATTTATATATATTATGATTTTTTTTAGCAAATGTACACAGTGGTGTAGGACCTCATAATATATAGAATAAACTACAGCGGAATTTAGATGCTTATTGCACTGAATATTATGGGTTTTAGACAGTTTTGCTTTTTGTAACGAAACAATTGGAACCTGAACCTGGTTCTGGTTTACTCACTCTGAGTCAGGTTCTGGTTCTGCTGGATGTTTCTTCCTGTTAAAGGGGAGGTTTCCTTTCCACTTTCGCCACATGCTCAGTATGAGGGACTGCTGCAAAGTCAATGACACAATGCAAGTGACGGTCACTTTAAATACTGCTAAATACTGTCTCTACATGGTCATCCAGGAGGAGTGAATGCTGCAAGTCACTGATGCGAAGCAGTCTGCTGGGTTTCCTTGGATAGAAAAACTTTTTAATTAATTTGAATAATATCTTAACTTGACCTCATTGTTTGATAACTAGGATCAAATGGAATATATATACTTGACTTGGAATCTGTCAGTAGGATTCAATTATGGAACTGAACAACTGATTTGATAAACTAGCAACCCCAAATAATCTGCTATAGGCTGTTTTTTTACAGACACTAAAACTGTAACCAACATTAAAGCAGTTATACCACTTTAAATCACAGCTAAATGCTGTGGCTTTATGGTCGTGGTTCAGTACTGATCCAGTACAACAAACAAACAGGGATGTAACCATGCAACCGGGTCACAAGACGATATATAAAACTGGGCTCAACAAGACAAGACAAAATTTTTAGCAATCCTTTTTTCCCTCTCAATTAAAGGTTAAAATCAGAAATTGTGTTTTTCGGAATCTGTAATCATCGTAGAATATTTCAGTCCATGGTTGACAAGTTCCTATATTGCAATGTTCATCTGAGGTGGTCCTAATGGTAATGAAAATATTAGAAATGCAATTTTTTGTGTTTTCACAAATAGAATAAAGGTTTAAAAATTCTCAAACTGTGTTTTTGGGAACTTTCAGATGAGAGATGTTTGGTCTGCTTTTCTCGGATAGTTTGTTTCTTTTGGGCAGGTGTCAAAGCTCTTCCAAACTCTGGTGTGGACTAAATAAGACAACTCTGTAGTAGGAAAGCAATCAAAATATCAAGCAAACCAAACACAGGATGTCACAGCTATTAGACGTGCGATTTAAAGACATATATGTGATCTGAAAAAAAGATGTTGTTACACCCTACACATGGAAAATGCTAGTTTTGTTGTTAGCAAGCAAGATCTAGTTACTAGTAACCTTATTTTAACAATTAACACACTTTAAAAAAGTATTTTGTGAAATTTAAAGTAAACACTTTACAGACAATATGTCCTTCAAAAAGTGTGATTAAGTCAATCATGTAAGGGTATCCCTCTTGTTAAATAAATAAAAATCAAACAAAACTCAGCACTACATACGTCTTGGAAAAAAAATAACTCTGGTTACATTTTATTGAAATTAATTTAAATCATAGCAATTTTATGACAGGGTTTTTTTTGAGTGAAAGAAAATAAATACAAGCCAGTGTCAATTAGAGTTGATAATTAGAAGGGAAAAAGAGCACCAGAATGTCTGTGAATAATATTAGAAAAACGTTCTGCTTGTCGAATCATGTGCATTGTGACAGCGTGACAGTTAATGCATGTTCTCTTTCATTTAGCTGTAGCTGTGGGGGGGGGGCAATTAGCTGCAGCGGGATGGAAGGGGACTGATTTGCTTAGTCCCGATATAAAGACCACCCGCAAAATGAGAGGGCCAGCGAGTTGGGACCTCCTTCCCTCAGTTGGAATCAAGTAGAACCTCCTACTGCTCTGGTTGATCCAAGCACAAAGTGCTTCCCTACCGCCATGCAACTGGCACGGAGAGGTACAGACCACGCATATAAGTGAAGCATGTTGACAGAGGGCAAGAGTCACCACGCTGTCGCATACACACGGATTCTCAAAGGGGTGAGGGAATGAGAAAAAAAATCTGTGCCACTTTATTAGTAATAAAGGGGCTGTGTGCAGCATGTGAGTGTGTGTCAGATGTTCCTGAAGAGTGCCCCGCTAACATCCTCTGGCAGAATATTTCCGCTCACACCCTGCTTTCATAACAAAAAGCATGTTCTTTCTGCTGCTTTTGAATGTCTGAGTAGCTTCTAAAAGCAGGAAATTTGGCTTCTATTTTTTTTTCTAAGGCTCAACTTCAACACTCACACCAGCATAGGGCAGACAAGGTTTTACTATGCTCCACACAAGAGCCAGGCTGAAATGTTCCACCCAGCCCACAGTGAATGCATTTAGCATCGCCATGGGACTCTCTGAATGAATGCTGGGGTTCTGCTGCTATGCGAGCAGCCACTAAAAACAGGCCTATGACACAGTTTGGGTGCCTGCTCACAGCTCCATGACACACCCTCTGGATACTCATACACTGGTGGCATGATCTAGGGTTTATTAGTGAGGCAGATTGTCCCATAACTGCATACCTCACTGATGTTTTTCTTTTAAATCCACACTTCAAAATGTTATATATATTCATAAACTGCAAGTTACAAAGTTGTTACTTTGAAATAATTTCAATAGAAAGTCCAGGCTTGTCCAATTTAAAGGTCTGACTTACATTTACATTAAGACTAGAGGCAACGTCACACCATGTGAGAGAGAAAGAGAGAGACATGTTTAATCTATGAATAATTTCATATAGTGGTATACTTTATTTATTTGAGCCTATATGTGTAATTTTGACCTGGTTTGTAAAAACCTTGTTAAAAACCATTGTAATCTTATGTTGTATAAGCCTTCAGGCCTGGAAAATGAACAATTCAATTAAGGCCAAACTTTAATGTAATATTAATCCCAATGGTGAGTTCATGTACATATAATTTTGGTTTCATTTTGGTAATCTAGGGTGAATTGTCCTTTCGTGCAGCATGGATATGCAACATCACTGGTCAAAAAATACTCACATAACATACAATACACTGTTACATACATAACAATACACTGTTGCCTTACAGCAAGGAGGTCCTGGGTTCGGCTCTCGGCCAGGGGTCTTTCTGCATGGAGTTTGCATGTTCTGCCCATGTATGTGTGGGTTTTCTCCGGGTACTCCGGCTTCCTCCCACAGCCCAAAGACATGACTGTTACGTTAATTGACCTCTTTAAATTGCCCTTAGGTGTGTGCATGGCTGTTTGTGTATTGCCCTGCAATGGATTTATTTGTTATGTTAATTTAAAAACTTGAACAAATAGAGAATTTGTTCAGAGCCCATGTTGGTTGGTTCTCAGATTGTACAGTTACCCTTGTTTTTTGCCTTTGTTGTTCCCTCCAGTGATTATTTGCCTGCATGATAACTAAAGCCCTATTTGGATGTATTTGGTTAATAAATGACTACAAAATGACTACATTTGCACATCTGATGCACATTTGCAGAATATTCCACCAAATATACCTGACCTCTAATAGTTTTACATGTGCCTTACAGTTTGGACTGAATGCGGCAAAGTGTGTGTGTTTTGATCATCAACAAAGTGCTGATTTATGTAAATGAATAATCCTCCATTGCCCTTTTAGGCATCTGATTCAGTAGCATATGTAACCTGATCTGCAGCTAAGGCAGGCTGCTTGGAATTTTAGAGACTTTCGGAAAAAATCCCTTGCATGAACTTCACAACATAGAGATACCGTGTATGAAAAAAATATGCACACCTGGTACCGAATTTACACAAGTGCTACTCAATCTTTGCACTAATAACCTTACTGAATTTTATGCTACACTATGCAGATGCTTTGTTTACAGTCATGAAAATTCATTGATCTCGGCATGCCGAATGCTGGAGTGGCAACACTGCATTGGACCTGGTCTTATTCTCAGGTAAATATAGCTAATAATAATTGACCACTTAAGGGTGCTCATAGACTGTGTAAAGAACTTTCAACTTTCATCCCCAGTGCTGAAGCAATCATTAGGTATGTAAAAAGGTAAAAGAAACAAGATGTTGACCTCACAGGAAAAGCAACTACTCTTTCCTGAAGCAATACACTATTGTAATTATGCCAGCCTTCATCCCAGTACACACATCAAATTGAGGGAACATCATAAATGACACACATAGTTCAATTATGTAGAAGGACTTGTGTGTCACAAAATGTGCTTCATTTCATTGACTTTGTTAACTACATTAGCCTTTTAAGTCTCTTTGCCTGATTTTAAGTAAGATTTCTTGGTCAGATTTGTTCTCTTGGCAGCCTGAACCTCCATAAGATATTGAAACAGTTAAAGGGGAACAGCCAACTTATGACCTCTACCTGATCCCAACCCTGTTCTCCCAGCAGCTGGGAAACCTTGATTGTACTGAGTAACTGTAAAAAGTCCTTGTCTCCTTAATGAGAGTAAAGCAAACGACAGGAAACTTAGAAGCATACTGACCAAATGGAAGCAATGAAAAGCGGGGAACGTTATGTCTGTAGTTGTGTCAAATATCTCTCTGTGTGTTTGCTTGCCACAGAGCTCATGTTAGGACATGTGATGCTTACTAACAAACTCAAACACGCACACATGTGGTCATATAAAAACACTTCATTATACTGCCACTTTGTAAGTTATGGGACTCCTGAAGGTGCAGGTGATGAGTCAGATTTATTTAAGTGGTTTGAAAGTATAAAAAGTAAAAACAAAGGATGGACTATATCATGATAAAGAGATGGATAACAGGGTTTCTTACACTTAAATACAATCTTTAGTTGCTTTGAACATAAGCATAGAAGGATGAGCAGATGCTGAGAATGTGGCACTGTGGATATTCCCCCAGTGCCGATCCTAGCATGTACCCTCTGAGGTCGCAGCCAACAACTACATGCTCAGATGGAGCAATCAAGTGTTTATTGTCATGTGGGCAGCCAGTTTAAGAGGCTTAGCATAAGATCTCTCCCAAGGTGGTGCGACTGATGTCGTTTGGGACGGAGATCAGTCAGTCGTTGATGCTACTGACTTTGACAACCCTGTCTTGAAGTCTTTTTCAGTCTACCATAGCGACGGCAGGCCATTTGGCCTTTCTGCTGTGGTAGTAAATCTCACAGCTCTCTTCAATGGTTTTAGCCTTGGTTCCGGCCCATTTGGCAATACAATATTAATCATTTCGGGTGTTGGGCAGTTCCCATGTCTGGCCAACAAGGGCACCAATGTTGAGTGTTGCTAGTCTGGTTTGCCTTTTAATTCTTCTTTGTATCTTGACCTGTCCATGGGCATGGACCCCTTACTTGTACTTGTGTCGTAATGGGATGGTTTAGGTTACTCATATTGAGCAACCAAGCATGTTGGATCAGGAGTTGATTCAGCATGGCATAGCAATGCGAATAATAAGGAACTCCAATTGATGACATTACATCCGATGTTCATCGTTAGACAGGTTCCCTGGTATCTCTGGTATCTATGTTGCCCAGTAGGGGCTCTGTGGAGGAGGTGACTAGACTTTTCCCAACCTCAACCAGAGTGTCACAAAAAGAAAAAAAATCTCACTTAAAAACTGTTAGAGGGTGTTGTGATTATTATGTTCTATGGGCTGTGTAGCTAGAGCCAAGTAAGAGAAAGTTAAAATGACTACAGGTGGAATATGACCATCAGAATTACACTATACTGTCATCGTTTTCTTTAAGGCCAACTTGACCCACATGCAGAGAGAACACTCAAACAGAGAAGCGTGGATTGAAGATGATTTATTTACACGATTAACAGAGAACTCAGTCAAAGAGGGGCGTGGCTGCAGGTCAGGCTGAAAAGGAAACAGCAGATGGTGAGTGGTGGCCAGGGTAGGAAAAAAACAATACAAAAGCTCAGCTCACTTTTCAGGCGGGATGGATCCGCCCGGGGGAGAGAGATGCAAGTCTGGGGCTGTACTGCTGCGCAGGTAGGCAACGAGGTCTGATGGTCCAGAGGGGTCTCGTGGGAGAGCGGGCAGGTTGAACGCAATCAGACTGGAGGGTACACAAGAGCGGCTGCCCGGCAAATGTGATCCAGGGAAAAAATCCAGATTAGTTGTAGGTGGTTCGAAGAGGATCTCCAGCATGGAGCTCGGCTTACAGGCCTAGGAATCAAGGAAAACAGAACAGGCGATTAGTCAGAGAACTACTGCTCAGGATTACAAGGTACGATCAGGTGATCACTACTGCAGTGGCCAAAACACTCAGGCGTAGAAGTGCTGGGGAGCCGCCCTCATATAGTCCTCCAGCTGATGAGGCAACGATGTGCACCTGTCAGGAACTCAGGACCCGGCTCCAGCGCCCTTAGTGGTGGAAGAAGGTCAACAGCAGGCAGGATGAAAAGCAGACTCTGACACATAGAGCCATGGATAGGGATGGTCTAATGTAATTGGTCATGTACACACTAATTTTATTGGTCAGTGTGTTTACCTAGATATACCGTATATGTAATTGGAGCAAGATGTATAAAGAGTTGAAGTCAATCCAGTAAAATCATTATGCTAACTCTGAGCTCTCTTCAAAGCATTAAGTCCTTGCATTTATATTATTATTACTTTGTTGCATAACACCCACACAAACATTATGACAGATGATGCATTATTCTCTCATGACAAATGTGTTTCCTGATGGGAGCGACTTCTTTCAGCAGGATAATGCACTAGGCTAAGGAAAACAATGTTCAGACCTTTTTTGACTGCACAATGGGAATATATGTGGCATTAGGCAGGTGGCTATATTATTGTGGCTAATACAGGATTTTAGTAAAACAAAACCAAACATGTTCAACAAAACATTTTCTGTTGCACACAGATATGCCGAGGGATTAATTGTTCTTTTCTTATTTCAGTTTCATCAAGCTCTGAGATTGATTTCTTCCACTGCAGCCAATTTTTCACAGCCCCAGCAACGAATTTCTCACGCATGTAAAAGTGTGTGTATACAGGGGTTGGACAATGAAACTGAAACACCTGGTTTTAGACCACAATAATTTATTAGTATGGTGTAGGGCCTCCTTTTGCGGCCAATACAGCGTCAATTCGTCTTGGGAATGACATATACAA
>JAHUTJ010017278.1:0-25382 GCA_036250325.1 Characodon lateralis | reverse complement strand
CTGCTCTTACTGGTGCAATGTGCAATCAATGAAGACTGGCTACCAGGCTGGTCCAATTTAGCCATGAAACCTCCCACACTAAAATGACAGGTGTTTCAGTTTCATTGTCCAACCCCTGTATATTTTCCAGGTGGTTAGAAAGGTTTATCTAATTCTAAAAAGTCATGGAGTTTATTTGCATCACCTGTTTGAATGCAATGTGTGGTTTCTGTGCGGGTTTTCTTGGAGTCCCGATTTGTTGGATAACAGTGCTGTGGAAAAGTTTTTATTATATTGCACAGCCAAAAACAGACAATAGATCAAAGGCTTTTTTCAATCCAACCCCTCCATAGTGTCATGAGCAGGTGGTGAAATCTAATGTTTAGATTGAAGAGGTCATACTTGTTACTTTAGTGTGTAGCAGTCCCAGTGGGACTGAGGCCTCATTGATAGCTTTTATATAGTACAGACAGATCCCCTTGGTTTTACAAGCCTGAGGGCCAAGACAGCAGCCGTCAACTCAAATCCCTTCTGGTTTGATCGGGATTAAGAAAGGCCTCACATGCTGCTTGGATTTAGAGGTAATTAACTCTTTTAAATAATTACTGTTCTTTTATGTCTCTGCATGGGATTTTATAGTACAATAATAATTGTGTGCAAAATGTCCATAAACAGAACTTTTGTCTATAACCCAGCATCTCAAGTTGGCCAAGCGGTAGAGCGAGTGCCCCAGATACACGCCAGATAGTCCTCAAGGCATCCATCCAGGAAATCATTTCCGACCTTGAGACCTTTGCTGTATGTCTTTCCCCATTCTCTTTCTGCCCATTTCTTGTTTGTGAAACCTTATCAAAATGCCCAAACCTTTTCTGTAGTAAAATTCTCTAACTTTGATCAGAGCTCTATCTGACTTGATTAATATTAATTGAAATAACTGTCTTTAAACTGCAGGTTGAGACGTATGTTGTCCATCTTTCACAACCAAAGATGAACTTGCAGTGTACGTTTGGGGGACTGAAGTTCTGAAATGTGAAAATGGTACTATTGGTGCACATTTGGGTTGAACATGTTAATGTAACACCATCCCACTTTGTTAAAAAGCCATCTTGCTAGGTTGCTTGTGATAGAGAAATACAATTCTCCAGGGTTCCTGACGACTATATGTCACGGTCAGAAAATAGAAAGTTTGATAAATCAAGAACTTTAATTTTTGGCTATGCTACTTTTTGATCACAACAGACCAGAGCAGTCCCCACATTACTTCAAACATGGTTTCAATCCATCCATCCTTCTCATACTTCATCATACCATCCATCCCTCATGACAAATACATAGAAAATAATTGGTTGGAGTAAAGAATGACTGACTTATATGGAGTAGTTGACCTTTTTCAGATTGAGAACCATGGCTTCAGCTTTGGAGGAGCTAAATCTACTCTAGTACACCCTTGACCTGAAGGCCTGAAGATAGCAACAGAACAACAAAGCATATAAAAAGCAAAGATGGGACCCTCAGGTTCCCAAGCAAAACACCTCCCTTCCGATAACTACACCTTGATACCCAGTTCATGAACACCACAAATGGGATCACAGAAAAGGGTTAGCCCTAGAGGAATCAAAAGCACTCTGTAAACAAGTTCGACTTTGCTCCAAGGATGCAGGCACAGCTCTTGTTTTGGTTATTCAAAGGATAGGCCTTAAAAGCAATCCTCGGCTCAAGCAGCAACCCCCTTAAAATAGTCCCAGGGACACAGGCCTAAACCAAATGTCCAACACATCATCAGCAGTGGGGATAAACATCTGCTGTTCTACAGCTTGGGTGAAAATCCAAGAGCCTACAGATAAAGCCAATTAGGCTGTCAAACCCTCCTTAATCTGAGGTTTGGCAATCGGTTATTGCTCCCTTTCAAACACCCTAGCGGAGAAATGTGGTCACATGATAGTTGGAACACACTCTCCGGTCACCTTTCTTAAAACTTTGGACCACCACCCTGATCTGCAATTAGACAGGTGAAAGTTTGTATCAAATTATCTATCCTTTTGAAAAGAATGTGAAAATATTTCCTGCTTGTCCTGCAATGCCAATTTCAATTTTTTTTTTACAGCGCTATTGTAATTACTATGGCACCATTTTATTCTTTATGTTGCTCAGTGCTAAGTTTTCTGTAGTTTAGGAACTGAAAAGAATAACATGAAGCTCTGTAATTGGTGCAAATATTTTGATTTAGGCTCCAAAAAAAATTTGAAAAAAATACTAAAATCCAGGTTTTTCCTAGTGCATGGATAGGTTTTTGGCTACCTGTATTTTTTAGCTAACTAAAGTGACTCTCACCAAATAACTGTGAAATAGTTTTTGTATGGTTAGAACGAATGGAATGGCTAAATGACTAACTAATGTCAGCAGCTGCGATACCAAGAATGAACCAAGCCAGATTCACTATGAAGATAACTAGTTTGTCTCACTGCGACAGATCACATGCCTGCATTATGCTCAGACAGACTGATTGCATTTAACAGCCCGTAAATCATTATAATTACAGCCCAGCATAGTGCACAGTAGCAAAGCTCTACAAGCAGATTGCATTCTGCTGTCATTAGCTTCAGAGACACAACACAGTTTTGGTGAGCAGTGAGTGAAAATGGTCAGATTTTCTGTAATTTCTCGCAGCTCATACCTCTTACTGCTTTATTGCAAACTTGGCCTAACAAGCCAGATAAGATCATACAGCTTCTGCCACACCTTCTGTGCTTGATAGCGTAACCACAGGCAGCGATTCTATCTGATCATGTTGCTAAAAAGGCTCTCAACTTTGGAAGAAGATAAAAGGATATGTGGCAAACTGACTCGCAACATGTCTTGTCTCTCTCAGTCTAACACATCTGATCATAACTTCTTTTTACCTCTCAGTTTAAACAGATTTGCACTATCAAACATTTCTTTATGTGCACACACCCAAAGGTAGTTGTCTGAGACCTGACTGATTACAGTGCATTGACTGCGACAGAGGTAGTAGTTGTTGTAGTAGTCTTTGTCCTTCTTTGAGGCAGCGATTTTGTTGGAGTTGTGGGTGGGCTTGTGAGATTGTCATGCTTGGCAGATTGTAATTTTGGGTTAAGTGTCTGGTTAGTATTGGGGTGAGGATATAACTTATGGCTGGAGCTTGTTTGGCTAGGCGGAAGTCAGAAGAAGCTTTGTTTCTCTCACTGTCTGTTGGAGATGAAAAAAAAAAATTGTGGTTTTCTCTTCTTTTCAGTCTTTCTGTTTCAGTTTCGCTTTCTGATTCCTTCACGGACAAGGGGAAATAAGAAGGAAATAAAACAAATAATAGAAGATTCTAAGGGGCAAAGGAGGAGACAGCGAAGGGGTAACCCGACAGGACAGAAACTGGGGAGAGGCTGTGTTTGAAGTTAAACAAAACGGGTCTGTATCCTGAGGAAGTGCCTGCTGCCAAAGACAGGGATAAAGACGGGACTGTTTCTCGTGGTCATGATTACATGTGTTGTGTGTGTGCATGTTTGTGTGTGTCTTTGTGAGCATTAGAGTGCTTCAGTTTGATAATACCACCATCCTTTGTGGGTAACCCCTCATTTCAGATTGCAGCCATACTCATTTTCACTTCTCCAGCCTGCCTTTAAAGACTAAATGTGCCTCTGCTCAGCCCTCCTTTTAGCCCCGGGGGTAATAAATTAAGCCCTGTAAAACTCATCATTGTCTCTGCCCAGAGAGCAGATAAGTATTTTACATTCCTTTTAGTTTTTATCTCAGGACTTATTTGGTGTTTAAAATAAGCTTCCAATATATTTCAGATAAGTCATCAAAGCCTTTCTAAAAATGGTTCAGGTCTCAACTGGGATCATAGCTTGAGACATTTGAGAATCTAGGTGAGGAGTATTTCTATGTTAGGGCTGTAGGTTAAAGGTTAGGTTAAGTGTAAAGTTAATGCCGGGGGTACAGGTTGGATTAGACATTTAGTCTAAGGTGCGAATTTAGGGATATAGGGAATCATTAACGTTTGGGACCGCCCTCACAGCTGCAAGTAGAAATGCATGTCTTGTCTGCCTGCTAGATTGAGGTCAGGAAGTTCACGTTTTTCCTCTTCTCTGCACCTTAACACGATGAGCAGGTTCAAATCTAAATGCATACCTGTGGTTTGAGGTGTGTTTGCATGTGTGCATGTATACAAACACTCTCGCTGGGACACTTCAGGCTATGCAAAAATATATTAGCTCTGCTTTCATGACACCAAGGTAAGAAGTATTGCTGCTACCTTCACAAAACACACTCAACCTAGGAGCTCGGGGCACAGTACAGTCACAGATTACACATCAGTGTGAGTGTGGTTGAATGTGATGAATGCACTCCTACCTCAGTCTACCAGTGTCTAGACTCTCTAACAGCCCTAATCAGGAACAACTAATTAGCATAGCATTGGGATGCATTGGGAATAACACTGAACAGCAGGGATACAAGAAAAGTGTATAGTTAAATGTGCAAAAGGACAAAAACAAACTATGCTTAGAGAAACAGAATAAACCTGAAGTGATATTAATCTTTATTGATAGCAGTGCCCTTTAATATTGCCACAGCCTGACACGTTTGGCAATAACAAAATAAGGAAGACAAACTAATTTCAAAACTTTTTTTTTCCCTTAACCTGTCATAACATTTTAAAGCAACTTTTGTAGGATTTATAAAACACCAGCCTCACATATCTGAGTCTGAAGAAAATCCTACCTGCACACAAAAGTGTATTGAATGATTTTTAACTCATTTTAGGTCACGTTTTGTGAAGTTATGTCAATTAAGTGGTGGCAGTCAGAATCCTTTTGAAACATTGCTGGTAACCATCAAGCTGCATGAGATGGCTTCAGAGTCAATGCAGACTCTGGGAATGAAGGCCTTGAAGGTGAGAAAGATGCAGAGACAAGGTTGCAGCAGGTGGTGCTGGAGATAATGACAGTTGCTGCTGCTGCAGGTGTTCTAGCTGCTGGGGTTCCAGCTGCCGGTGTGGTAGTGTGATGCCAGCTAATGTGCAGAGAACTTAAAATGTTTAACTTGAGAGGCTAGTAGGAGAATTCGAAGGTGGTTCTGGGGTCCACAGCATTGAGCAGGTGACTGGTAGAATTTTTGAAGCTGGTTTTGGAGCAGCATTTGGTCATTGGTCTGCAGGTAGAAATGGCTTTGGGTGCATAAGCTGGAGTTGTGAAGGTTAGCTGAGTAACTGGGAACCAAGCCCCCTGGGAGGGAATACAAGTCTGGTGCACAAGAAAAAGAACTTCGGTATTTCATAATCTTTTGAGCAGTGCATTATATTTCTTGGCTTTTCGAAATACATGTTTGAAGAGAGTAGTTTTTGCTCCACCAGCTTGGTAATTGTGGTCAGATCCTTCTGTCATGTTTATTTGGGTTGTAGGAACCAAGACCCAGGAAGAAGCAGACAGAATAATGGTGATGTGTCATATTCAATGATAAAACAAGAAAATAGATGTCAGAAACTGTTGGTAACATAAATACAGATGATAAGACAACATTACATTTACTCTGTGGAAGCTTTCATATAATAAGCGTCTTTGAGCATTTTTCTATTGCTGCATAACTTCAACTGTCTGTTGTTTCCAAAAAGATATATAAAAAGATGTTGGTTTAGCCCAACTGCTTTTCATTCAATTAAAAGCTGTTACATCATTTTCTTGGTTGGCATGTTTAAAATGGAGCACATATTTATGGACACAGACATTTTCTTTGGCCTTGGACAACGGTAGTGTGTGTGTGTGTGTGTGTGTGTGTGTGTGTGTGTGTGTGTGTGTGTGTGTGTGTGTGTGTGTGTGCATGGGTGTTTATTCCATGGTGGAGTCAAAAATCTATCCAAAACCAACTTATGGTGACTTCCTGTAAACAAGGAGCTTAATTGCATTTCTCACAGGTACTAAAGTAATTTTGAGGGATAAGAGGATGCTTTAGGGTCAAGTTAGATTAAGGGTATAGTTAGGTCAATGCCTTCTCTTGATAGTGTCCCCTCAGAGTTACGGACGCAAACATCTGTTTGTTTGAGCGTTTTTGCTCAGGAAATAACTTTTGAATCTTTTATGCCCTGTGAGATGCATCTGTTTTGCTGTTTGTCTGACCGACACAAGATTTCTGCCTGATTCCCTGGCTCATATTAGGAGTTCAGCTGTTTAGATGTGTATAGCAATCACACACATCTGTCTAGCTGCAGGGATGGCTTTCTCCATCTTGGGAAGTAGTTAAGACAGAGATCGATGGACGGTGACATCAAGGGACTGAGCAGTGGCAAACAGACAAGACTAGAATTTCTGTTCTGGTCAGTGCCTGACAGGAGCACCCCAAACTGTCTGGTTTTAACATTTATGATTATGTGGGCTGTGTGTTTGCACCAAAGATCTGGGGGACTCAACCACGATAGAGAAGATAAACAAAGTGTATCCAATAGCAGTCAGGGTTGGTGAACTTGAATTTTTTTTAATGATGTCTTCTCTGGATTGACCCAAAAATGCAGCCAAAACATTTTTAGGGAAGATATGTGTGCTGTAAAGCAATTTATGCCAGTTAGCCATAACATTATGACCACCTGCCTTATATTTAAAAGTGACCAGTTTTTGCTATTAGAGCAGTTCTGTGCAGCCAGGGCATGAGAGGAAGAAAATTGTGGGCTTCCTAAAGTGTCTAAATCATTAGCAAAAAAATCTTTATTAACTCCTATGAGTTCTCAGTGAAATGCTCTTTTTCCAAAAGTATATTTGGCCAAATCCAATTACATTGATATCCAAGGGTTTTGGACTCTAGGTTAAAACTCTCTTTAACTGCTGTTTGCAGTTCTGCTGAAAGCAGGTTAGTTGACTTGAGGCAAGTGCTAACATCAAGCCAGGTTACAAAGTACTAAAAGTTTTTAAAAAGATCTTTTGGCACATTTCTCATCAAAACCTTTCCTTTGAATTGCTGTCAATGTGCGACTTCTTCTTGTGACATGAGTGCTAGCTATCATATTATAATATTATATTGTGGTCAAACCTGAAATAAATTGTTCTTCATTGAATATTCTTTATTGGGGAGATTTTGTGAGACTAAAACACCATAAAGTAAAGTCTATTGCACAAAGCACTATCTAGTTGCTGTCAGCTTGTGACCTTGGTAAAATAAACTTAAGCTGTTTTCTGCGGGCTGAGATAAAGCTCGACACCTCGTCATGTCTATGTTTGAAATAAAACAAAGGTAGTTTTAAAGTTGTGCTGCCGGCTATCCGATTCTGCTGCTCCTTTAGCTGATTCTGTTATAAATCATTGAAGTAGCCTCCACCACTTTTAAATAATTAGTGTGGCAGCATTTGGGTACTTGGTAGAAAAAAAAAAAACTGTGACAGACAAGGTGGGAATGATTCACTATAAAAAACTGCAACTGACTAACTGTGACCTGCCAATAGCACAAAATTAGCATCTAGCAACTTTGCAACTTCTCATCAGTGCTATACTAAAGGAGATTTTTCACGTGAGAAAACCAGCATATGTTAAAGAGATGGGAAGAGTAGTCCCCTTGCAATCTGAAAGCTTCCTCCTGCCACATGCTGATGTGCCCCTGGGCAATCCAAGTTGCCTACCAATCTGCGTGTTTATTAGTGTGACTGGGTGAATGCGGCTATAGTGTGAAATCGCTTTGAGTGATTGGTATTACCATGAACAGACAAGCGCAATGTAAATTCAGCCCATACCATTTAACCTATATAAAGTTATGCCCAAAATTATTCGTATTACTGGCAGATTTATAATTTTTTTATTTGTCTGTTTTTGATAGAAAATAAGGCAAGCATATCATAAAAGATAAATAGTGTAAAACATTTTTTAGTTTACATTTGTTTAAATGGCATTTTGGAAATTATTTATACGTTTCTCAGCAATCAGTGGAAAATCTTTATTTGCATTTAATGAGTTAAACCCTTCTTATAAATGCTAACCAGCTTTTTGCATGTTTCCACTGGTATTTTGATCATTTGTCTTTGGTGAGAAGCTCTAAATCTCTGAGGGTGAAAGACCTTTTTTTCACTCACCCTAATTTTTTGTGTACCTTTAGGTCCCTCTGCAGATTCTCTATCAATTTCAAGTTCAAGGGACTCTGGCTGGGCTGCTTCAAAATGGTAAACCAGTGGTATGGATACAACTGGACTTAACTATAGGTCAAACCTGTAATAAATCATCCAGCAATGATTAAAGATTCTTTAAAACATTTGTCTTGTGAGCTTGATATATAGTTAGTGCCCTGCCAAAAAAACTAAAAATTGTGAAGTTGCAAAACAATGAGCAGTACTACTCATTTTACCAGTCAGTGATTATAGTGTTACAGTTAATGTGTACAGCACAAACCAAAATTCTGGAAACACATAACCTTTTGAACTTTTAGGAGTGCCCAAGCTGATACCGGTTACATTAGTTTGACAAGTGGAAGTGTCATGGACAACTAGAAGGTGCTAAAGAGCATTAAAACTGGGAAAAAACTACCCAGACCCACGCTGGAATTATTTTGACTTGCAGCTGCTTTTCCTCTGGACCAGTGGCGGCTGGTGAAGAATATTTTTGCTGTGGCTGATGTACCAATACATTTCTCTATCTACTCCAATATAAGAAATGGAAGCAACAGTGAGACGACGAGTAAAATTGAACAGTAATGATTTAATCTCCTTCTCCAATTTCTCCATCTCCAGTTTAACAGATAAAGTAAATGGACAGTTTTCAATTGCATAATGCTCTATGCAGAAAGAAAGGGTATGAAATAAGATAATCAACAACAATTATAGAGTATGATCAGCAAAATCTAAAAAGAAATCAACACTGTGCATAGGAGTGGAAGAAAGAAGGCTATGTTTGTGTTTCTGCGGTTCTCTTGCTTGAGAAGAAGACGAAAATCCCCCGTTCCCTCGATATCAGAAAAAAGTGACTGATCTGTGCGATGTGGGATGTTTCTTGTTGCATTACTAGGTTTAACTGGTGGGCATAACAGTGAGTGTAGTAAGCATTTCCATAGTTGTCCTGGACCTTAGGCTGAACTCTTCCAGTTGCACCCCTCATCACTGATGCCCCATCATTGGCCTGGGCAAGCAGCTTCTTTTCTTGACCCTTAGAAAGGTCAGTGCAAAACCTTTCCAATAAGGCACCGGCAATTGAGTCTGTACTGGCATTGGATAGCATAATAAACAAAAAAAAAAGCCCCTGGACATCATGGGTTCTGTTAATGTATTTTAGTACCAGGACTAACTGCCAGTGTGTGGAAATGTAGGTAGTTTCATGAGCTTGATAGCTAAAAGGTCTGCTGTTTTTACTTCATTGAAGACTTTTTTTTTCTCAGAACTGCTAGCATACAGTCAAGTAGCTATTTTTGCACCTTTTTTTAGGTGCCTCTAAAGACTGTTGCATTTTCAAGTTGATAGTTCAAGTCCCAGTCAATGGATGCCATTAAGTCGACTAAACCTTCAAAAGCACCACAAAACTTATTACAGTCCATGAGTTTAAATAAAATATGATGATTCTTATCAACATCTTCATTGTGCCTTCTTACCACAACGCGGTGTCTGTCATCCAGCTGCTCTGCTATGCTAATCTTTCTGAGCACAGCTAACTTGACACAGTTTTCCATATGAACTCTTGATTGTTCATGCTTCTTAATGTGTTTGGAGAGATGCTTCAAGTCTGTCAGAGTTAAATCACGTTTGATACTTTTAAAAAGAATGCAGGGAAAACAGAAAATAGGCTATTCCACAGCTGGCCAGACATTACCTCAGCTTGAACCAACTCTTGCAAAAACCTAGATCGTATACTTTATTTTTCTCTTTATCATTTTATGATTTTCTCCTCCACTGTCCTCGCGAACGGGTAGATAAATAAGGATCTTGCTTGTTAAGTTTGCTATCTTCCCTCTGATTGACTGCGCCGTACAAGCGTTTTTTTTTTACCTGTGAGGGGTGATATTTTCAGCGCCCCACGGCCATGAAATTCTGCGACACTGATCGGCCATATATTTATTCATTTGCTCTCGCAACTGTACACGATTGGCTATTCGGCTGCACCGCTGGGGCACTTTGAAGAGTGCAGCATGATAGAAACATACGAGTCTGTCTGTGGGAATTCTCTGGTAAGTGAATATCAGTAGGTGGTAGAAATGTATATACATATATATTTCATATTACATAGAGGCACACTTTAGTAAGTAAAACTGATATATGTATATATCAGAATTTGTAAAAATATACTTTACATTTCCCCCTTTCATCAGGAAGGGCGGCAACCCAGCACCCCCTTAGGGCCGACTGCCACTGCTCTGAACAATTAGCAGAAACATAAAAAGCCCAAATGTTCTTTGCAGAAAGGCAGATACATTAAAACTGTCTGAATTGAGGGTGCTGTGTGATGAGCATTTCCAGAAAGAGTACTGAAACAAATTGAAGATGGCATGAATGGCTCATGCATCTGACTCCGCTGGTCCGTGTGGGGTACTAATGAAATTTAAAGGTCATGGTGAAGGCCATGCAGATGGAAGAACTGCAAGCCATTAACAAATGTTCTCCAGACAGTTTTGAGTCACTTGTGGTTGATTTGAAGGTTGATAGTAACCGCTTCTCATGACTCAGACTTTTTTTGTTAATAGTTTAAATCGATTTATGGCAAATGCTGTTTAATTTGTGGTCCTTTTTGTCTTTTGATATGTTCTCTTATGATATCTTATGTGATTCAGCATTGCTTATGGCTCTAACAAATGGACATTTGCCTTTGATCCTGCATTTGACTGTGATTTTTCTGTTTTCTGCTGTGGAGGATTGAACATAACTGGCAGAGTGAACATGAATCAGGGGGATCTGGTTTGGTTGTTTGTTTACAAGCTGAGGAAATGACAGAACCATATTCTTTCATCTATTGGCTTTACTGGTTTATTTGTTCAGTCAATACTTTAATCCCACCACCAACCCCTTTGTCTTCAAATGGTTGTTTTCTTTGTTCCATTCCAGTTTTACTTTTTTATTAATCACTGATTGCTAAATGCTAAACAAACACAAAAACAGCACACACAGACATTCTTTTGTGATAATGCAGCACACAGCTGTTTTCTTTTAATTAATATTTTTTGTTAAAGATGAGCCAAAGTCTGGAAATATCTTCCAGATTAATCAAGCAAAGGGATAGCCTAACTGTGTCAGCCAGCGGTTGGATTAATGTGGTAAGGTGGAGTTCTCAGTGGTTGTCTGATGTTTCTTGATCTTCTGAGTCACTGAGTCATATCAGATTTTCTTCAGGTAATAATTCCCAGTATTATTTCACTAAGAGAAAAGTATAAGGAGATTAAAATCACTATATTTATTACAAGGGGTGCATATTATATTTGCATTAACATCAGCAAGTTGCTGAATGCTGAGGCACCAATGCATAACACAGTTTCCTCCCAAAAACGGTAACGAAAGCAAAGCCTGCAGTTCAAATTTGAGTTAATGAAGTGAATATTATTTAGTCACTGAGGAGGTGGTAGTCAGGAGAGATGTTGTCTAATTTCAGTAGTTTAGATAGTTAACAAACCAGCATCCTATTGAGTGATTTAAAAGTGCTCTGTTGTGAGACCTGCCTGTTAGTAGTTCGTCACATTGTGACAAAAACTGATATAAAAAACAGAAAAACTATACCAACATTTAGGCCAACTTTTTCTTCTTCATTGGGCTCAGACACAGAGAAAAGAAATGCTGCTATAACTCTTACCTAAAACATTTTATGCTCCTAAACAATAAGCCATACTTTGTGGCCTAAAGCAGACAAATTCGTTGGACATATTCCTGTTAAAAATATTTTTTGTCAAGGATCAGTTTGGTGATTACCATGAAAGGTTAACAAATAGTACTTTTAAAGATGCTACATCATCATCTATTTATGGTAGTGCATTTTTGATTTAGTGGGCTTGATTTGAAAACCTTACACAAATGTGTTTTAAAATCTGCTTTCAAAACTAATAGAAGGGCTGACTGTGATTCATTTATTTTTCATAAATTGAAGCTTATCTAATTAACTGCTTTATGGCTCTAAAATATGATATCAGCTTCTTGACATGACGTAGTTTGTCTGAAGCCCAAACAGAAAATAATGTAACAATGCTTTTCATTTATATAAATTTTTATTATTCTCTGTTACATTTTTGTTTCAAACCAGTAACTTCAAAGCTGGATGAGCAGCACTAAAGAGGGTGTAGGAAAAATCTGAGTTGTAAAGAGGAAAGCAAATATACATCTTTAATTTAAGTGCAGCTGACTGACATGCAGTTTTCATGTCACAAGTTCACAAGTAGGTTGCAAGCCAATATTGTTAGCACCCTTATTCCTAAGGCCGTGATATATCCAGAAACAGACACAGATGTGGACACACATGCGGTTCTGTTTATTCTGTGGTGTGTCTGCATAGTAGAGCCATAAATTCTTGGCCATCTGCGCAGACCCTAACTAACATGAGGAGATGATAAAATTTTGTTTAATTTTACTTTTACCCATTCCTCTATTTGTTATTTGAGTTGCTTTACCTACTGTAATCAAGGCTTAGCACTTGATCTGTTGTGCACTGCCAAGTCTTTGTTCTGCAGTTCAGGTCAGGCGTCGCTTTTATTGATGTCTATTTGATTCTCGGTGGAGGAGAATTTTGACCATTAAGTGCTTAGTTTCATGAGATAAGATTTTTATTTTCCTTGCGCAGACTTTCTATAAAGAATAAATTTGAGGGTCCGGGTCTTATAAGAAATCAAAGAAGATAATACAAAGAGTCACTAAATCTGCAACCAGAATGGAGCTAGTTATAAGTTTGCAAAGGAAGTCAAACAACATAAAAAACAAAAAACAAACAAACACAGATACCAGCAAACATAAAATGATAAAGTCAACTTAAAGTTAAGTTTATTTGGTTCACCTGCACTAAGCAAATCAGTCTCCTCATTTCACCTTGTTTTTGTTCTATATATACACATCTGTTCTGTTCATTCCTGGCGGAAACATTTTGGATCACCATCTCTGCTCATGTCTTGTCCCTTTGATTGTGCCAAGCCTGTCTTGCCAGCCTGTCTGTTTTTGCCATCACATCTTGTAGTACGTTTTGTTAATTAAATCATTTCACTTACCGTCATGCTGCCTGCTCGTCTGCATTCCGGGGTCCTCCGCTACACAAACCCTGACAGTAACAGGTAAGACATCACTGTAAAAAAGAGAAAAAGATTTGTTCCCCAAAAAAGAAAAGACTCCAGACCCAGCGTTCAGAAGTAGGGTGCGCGCAGTTTAGTTGTGTGGAGGTATTTTGGCTATTTAAAGTTGGACAAAAAAACACATTACACTGCAAATTACGTCGAGCGCATGTTCCGACAAAGTCGGGGAATACCAGCAATCTGTTTTACCACCTGAACCAGTGCCACACACTGGAGCATACACCATGCATACTTGAACTGATATCACATTATCTTCCCTGTAAAGTCACCTGTGTATATATGTATAATTAAAAGATTTTTTTTTTCAATTTATATTAACAAATAAAATAAAAATCTTCACTGACAGCAAAGAGTGCTGGAGTCAAATTCCTTGTTTGTGTGCAAAAACTTGACATGTTTAACTTCGTTCATTCGTCTTCAATACCGCTTATTCCATAGTGGGTCATGGGGGAGCTGGTGCCTATCTCCAGCAGTCTACAGGCAAGAGGCAGAGTACACCCTGGACAGGTCGCCAATCCACTGCAGGGCAACACAGAGACATAGAGGAAAAACAACCATGCACACACTCATTCACACCTAAGGGCAATTTAGAGAGACCAATTACTCTAACAGTCATGTTTTTGGACTGTGTAAGGAAGCCGGAGTACCCAGCGAGAACCCACGCATGCACAGGAAGAACATGGAAACTCCATGCAGAAAGACACCCGGCAGGGAGTCGAACCCAGGACCTTCTTGCTGCAAGGTAACCGTGCTACCAACTGACTCACTTCATAGTACCGGAAACATTAAAGACTGACAAAATAGACATTTGTTTTATGTCATGATACAGTGCCTTGCGAAAGTACTCAGCCCCCTTGAACTGGTCAACCTCTTGCCACATTTCAGGCTTCAAACATAAAGATATAACATTCTAATTTTTTTGTGAAGAATCAACAAGTGGGACACAATCGTGAAGTGGAATGAAATTTATTGGATGTGTCAAACTTTTTTAACAAATAAAAAACTGAAAAGTGGGGAGTGCAATATTATTCGGCCCCTTTACTTTCAGTGCAGCAAACTCACTCCAGAAGTTCAGTGAGGATCTCTGAATGATCCAATGTTGTCCCAAATGACTGATGATGATAAATAGAATCCACCTGTGTGTAATCAAGTCTCTGTATAAATGCACCTGCTTTGTGATAGTCTCAGGGTTCTGTTCAAAGCGCAGAGAGCATCATGAAGACAGGGAGCCAATGTTTGTTTGTTTGCTAGTTTAGTTTAGTTTTTATTTTTTGAAAATGCTTAGTTTCAGTTTAGTTTTTATTCATTTCAGTTATAGTTTTAGCCGTTTTTCTGAAATCAAATCTAAGGACATTTCCAGCTCAGAGATTAAAAGAAAAATAAGTTATCAGTTACAGTTTCATTTATTTTAAAATATTTATTCATAATTAAACTATAAAAATCAAGTGTAATAGCGGGAAAGTCTATCCACACTGTTAGCATTTCCTAAGAGAAATAAAACAAATAAATAACAGAAGTAATGTCTGTCTTCTTTACTCTCCTCCTTTTTCTAACTTATCTGCTCTTTCCCTGCTCTTAGCTTTACTCTTCTTTTTATCATTCTTTCTATTTTCCTCCTCTCTCCTCTTCTATCAGACGTTTATTATTCTAAAAGAGACATAATTGAATCACAATGGTCTCCAAAAACTTTAGAGAGTATAACATACTGAAAAATTACAATTTAGTTGGATATTTTTAGATACTAGGAAACTAGGATAATCCTTTAAATATTAACTTTTATTTAATTATTTAACAATTTTCTCACCTGACAAAATACCAAAATTGCCATATTTAGCAAAAAGAAAAACAAACAACTATTTTTACTTGGAGCTACAAGCTCATACAACAGAAGAAATGCACATTTAACCAGGTGATTCTCTCTCCCTTCTCATCATTCTCAGTTCATGCAGTTCTTGCCTCATTCACTTTCCCTGTTTCTGACTCCTTTCAGTAGGTTTCATATGTCCAAACTGAATGGAAAACACCCCTCAGCCTGAGTTCACAAATCACTGTAATAAATTAGCAAAACAACTAATAACTAATTCAGGAAATATAAACTAAAGGTCACCAATCAATTCTAAAACATCTTACTTTGGACGAATCCTTGTTGACACTGCAGCTCCAATTTCCCAAATCAGGGAGTTGTGCTCTTGTCTTCCTATTTGTTGTTCTGTTAGTTCATAAAAATGTGGTTTATTAGCATTTGTGTCATCACCTTTAGTAAAACAAAACACATTCACGCCATTTGTTGTTGTTTTTTAACCATTTTTTTGAATGTTGACAACACTTGTAACGTTTCCTACCACGAACAAACCTTCATCATGGTCAGGATCAGCCCAGTCCAAAGCGGCGCACTCAGCTCTTCTTCTTCTACTCTGTCTGTAACGTTAACAGCACTGCGACCAGCTACCGTAACAGCAGTTGTTGTCCGCAACATGCTCACTCGCGCTTTCTACCCCCAGCTACCGTAGTAAGTCTACACACATTTCGCATTCACAAAACGCTAAAATCAGGGACATCTAAATCAGGAACGTCTGGTCACCCTACACTACAAGACACTTGGTTTTATCTAAAACAGTCCTATTCAAAGTAATCCGTATTTGGACTCTGGCGGTTTATTCCAAGTTTTCCTGACATGACGCTAGGCGTGGACGGACTGCTGAGATGACTTGACTGACGTACCCGCCATCTGAAGGCGTAATGCGGCACAGCAAGAAAAACAACAACTCGAGACTAGACTTCATACTTATGCATGAGACACACAAACGAAAACTAAGCACATTATTTCTATAAATTCAGTTAATTTTAGTTTTGTGAACGCTCATTACAGTTTCAGTTCAGTTCAGCCTTTTACTGTGAGCTGCTGCTGCTGCAGCCAGTGAAGCTGTTTCTCAGGTGTTGCTTATATATATGATATGACGTACAAAATGCCTAATATCCTGAACGCTAAGCTCGCTTTTTGCTTAAAAACAATTTAAGCACTTGTGAGTTTTCAAAATCTGACCATCATTCGGTGCGGCGCTGACGGCGCAGGGGGTTAAGCAAGTGGCCCATGTAAGGAGTCCTTGGTCATCAATGCAAGCTGTTGTGGGATCAAATCTCAGCCTGTCACCCTTTGCTGCATTCCCTTCACTGCTCTCTTCCCCCTTATTTTCTGTTAACCTACTATCAAATAATAAAGGCCACTAGTACCAAAACAAATACCTTTAAAATATCATCCCTCATCAAAATTGAATTTCTGACAGGGATCAAAGCTAATCTTTTGGCTACTCTGAACGCACCCATGACTAAAGGCAATTTCTCATAATGTAAACCAAATTGGTTCCCAATGATCATAAATGAATTATAATTCATAGATGCAAAACATCCCTGACAACAAGCCGTCTGCATAAAAATCTGGGCTTCAACAAGGTATTTCATTCTTTGTGGCTAAGAAAATGTCACATAGTATTATATTATTTAAACATCCACGTCAAGTTTGATTATGAGATTTGAGCTGTTTGATATAATGACAATAGCATGAAAAACTGTTCCACAATCTAGAATGATGCTGACAAAAACAACAAGCATTCATAAATACTCACAACCCCACTGAAGGAGAAAAGCAGTCATCTCAAAAGCTGTCTCACTGAGGATGAAGTCATCATCTTCAATTACCGTCCTAATTTCCCCCTTTTTTTTATTGTTAAATACCTGACATATTGTCTATTATTTTTATTGTACATTTAAGTTAAACTGAAATTAATAACAGCCGTTGGTGAAGTATAGAATATTTTGTTTATAGTAGGACCCACAGAACTGTGGGGCTGACCTTCACTGACTGTCTGAGAACCTTCTTCACTTCTGATCCCTTATCAAGATGAATCTTTAACTGGAATCTGTTCAATAACAACATACAATTTCAGTTATACAGCAGTGATTGTTCACGACTCTTCCTGAGGACTGCTGTATGACGACAGTGACAGTTTAAAAAAAATGGCAAACGCATTTTTACATGCAGTCTAAATTACAAGTGTTAATCAGTAATAATATCAGAAGGGTTTGTGGATGTCTGATTGTTGTTGTGAAAGGCTGCTGCTAGAATATTCATAACTGCTCCACAGAAACCTAGTTGTATTGTAAACTGTTTCCAGAGACGTTCAAAGTCCTGACAGTTCCTCTCTTAAGGAATAGATTGAGTAAGAGTTACAAGGCAAGGCAGAACCTTTCTCTGCTCATTGAATCTTTGTTGTTCAGATGTTTCTTCTTCCCTTCACAAGAACTGCATTGCGGCTCCTGTCCTGCTCCTGTCTGTTCAGGCCGTAGCAGGAGATAGAAATGAACACAGCAGCTTCACTGAACGAAGTGATGTGGCGGTTCAGAACAGGCTGGTCCACAGAAAACATTTAAGGGATAGTTTAGAACAGATGTCACGGATTAGCAGACCTGGGTCTGGATCCGGACCCAACCTGATTTTAAACATTTACATATTACTGCATGTTGTCCAACAGTGTCTAACTTCACTTGTGCCACATCTCGTGTTTATATGGTATATCTCTGTGGAGCATCTGACCCCAGGCTGCAAGTGATGCAAGTCAGGCAATGAGCTGCTTCAGTTGGCCGCTGCTGCTACCCTAACTGCAAAGCATTTTCTCATTTACTATGTAGATATAAACATTTTATTCCTGCTGGCTGCCGCGTCTGACTTTTGAACAGGCGCGACGGACAGCTGCGTAGGTCAGCGACATTCTGGTCCACACTCCAAGCCAGCTGGTGGCAGTAATGCACCGCATCGTTGTACGCCAACCACCTGAAAACGAGAAAGAAGAAGCTATGTGGGTCCTTGAACGCAAGTTGCTAAGTTACTAGCTTGGGAGCTCACGCTTGCTGATAGTACGATGACTTGGTGGTGAACAGATGAGTGAATAAAAGAAGACGGCGTCATCAAAAATATGTAAAGCGGACTATGAAAATCACACATTTAAAGATGAATGGACTCTAGCACAACAGTGAGCATACGAGCATGCTCTCTGTTGGGTCCGGATCTGGACCCCGGTCCGCTAATCCGTTACCTCTGCATTAAGGTCTTGCTTGATTACCTCTGTGTTAATTTGTCTCTGCTTCTACAATCAAGCTCAGTCTGCCCACCTGTGCCTCATAATCACACTCATGGCACTCGCTTGTTATCTCTGCTATTTAAGTTCCTGGCTCCTCTTTGCTCTCCCCTGGATTATTCCGTTCTCATGTGAAGCACTCAGAAAAACACCTAACAGCCAAAATTTATAAAGAATATTTATAAAAATTTCCCACACTGATGTTATTGGCCTCCCTCCCAGTGTTTTCAGTGTGAATGTGGAGATAAAAAAAGGAACATGCAGAAATTTGGCTTCACAGCTGGATATGACTCCATTCAGCTTTATGTGTTAAACAGATGAAATATCTTTTTAACTCATCTGTTTGTTCTAATTGGCCATTGACAGCCCTTTGCACTACGTGGCCAAGCAGCAGCACATCCTTTTTGCCTGGCACCATTTGGGAAATGATTTCATTTTGTTTCTGAAGTGTCTTAATAATTACAGTGACATTAAGGTTAATTGCCTAATCTCTACTGTATTGAAAGCATCCTGTTGAAATCCCCACACAATCTGTTCCAGAAGCAGCCAGAAGATCGTGTGTTACCAGAGGGGACACTCTGACCTCAATAAAGTTGTATATTTTTTTAAACATGGGGCAGTTACAGGAGCAGACATGCAGCTCAGACACCCTGCCAACTGATATTATGTTTCCACTTGATGTAACATTAGAAAGTTGTTCTGGAACGCTGAGGGAGAGGCTGTCCCAGGTTTTAAAATGTGAATGTTCGTTAAAGTAATGTCAACCAAGGACTTCTGTGACCAAAATCTGTTCCTAATTTCAAGATCTGACTTATGATTCAAAACCACTTCTTTATCTTGACAGATTTTTCGTTTAACAAACTTGTCCTTCAGGCCTACTCACTTCGAAGGTGACACCTTTTAATCTTTTTATGAAGACTGTCACTATTCAGGAGCTGGTGTTCAGGAGCATCCAGATGGCATGTTAAAGGGATAGTTCGGATTTTTCAGAAAGAGATTCTATAAAGGTATTTTCAGTAATAATTTCTTTCACCTGTAGCAAAACTATGCCCTTGTTATGGTCTGTTGGGCTTTTTGTTTAGCTTGGTAATCTTGATGCCTTTGTAACATCTTCTGTTTTAGTGTATTCCAGTGTTTTGTGTTTGTGGTTGCTAGTGTTGATCTTTTACCTCAGTGCCTCTGTTTCCTGTTCTCTAACAGCTGTTCCTCATCTGTTCATTCACTCACTTTTGTAGCATTCAATAATCAAACTTCCCAGTATAAATACTGCTTATTTTAGTAACTCCATGTCCAAGCCTGTGTCGTCCACACCCTGCTGTTTCAGGCTATTAACTTCCATCATTAAAAGTATTCTTTATTATCACGCTCCTGCCATCCTTGTCTCTGAATTTGGGTCCTCAACAACACCAAAACACGAAAGACATACTGCTATAAGTGTTATGATTTGGGGGTGTTTGGTTTTTGGTTTCGGGGTTTTCTCTTATTTTGTTCTCACTGTTCAGTTTTGGAACCTGCTTCTGTTTATTGTTTTATAGGTGGTACTGTAGTTGTTTAGGTTTGGTTTCTTGTGGTTGTTTTCAGTTCTATTACAGTTATGTTTCTTAGGTTAGAATGTTTCCTTGAATTTCTGTTTTGTTTCAGCCATCTTTTGTTTTCACTCCCTGCCTCAGTCAGCCAGTAATCAGCTTCATTCAGTCCAGCTGCACCATGCCAATCAGTCTCCCTACTTCTCATGTCATGGCCAATATATACTGTGTTGTTATTTTTACTCCTCGCAGAAACATTAATTGTTCGTTGTTCATAGTCCTCAGTCTCTGTTCATACCAAGCCTGTTTTACCTGCCTTTGTTTTACGTCTGCCTGCCACAACTTGCTAAGTTTTGTTTATTAAATCCTTATTCACCACAACTCTGCCTGCTGTCTGCATTGTGGGGTCCTCCACCACACCTCGCCTTTACAATAAGTTATCAAACAATGCAGTCAATTAGTCGGTTTACAGGTACATCCCAAAAAATTAGAATATTGCGTAAATATGCAATCTCTTTTGCCATCTCAGAAAGTGAAACTCATATATTATATAGAATCTTTACACATGATATATTCCAAGCCTTTGTTTCTTTTAGTTTTGATGATTATGGCTAGACAGAAAAAATAAATAAATATATATATATATGTATGTATATATATTCAGTGTCTCTGAAAATGTTAATACTTTTCAGAGACTCTGAAAAGTACTAACTTTTCAGTGTCTCTGTATTATTGATCATACCCTGATCAGTTACATAACTCAAAAAACCTGCAAAGGGTTTCTGAGCCTTTAAATGGTCTCTCACTCTGGTTCATAGGCTACACAATCAGGGGAAAGACTGTTGGCTTGACAGATGTCCAGAAGACAGTCACTGACACCCTTCACATGGAGGATAAGCCACAAAAGGTAATTGCTAAAAAAGCTAGTTGTTCAGCGTTCTGTGTCCAAGCATATTAACAGAAAATTTAGTGGAAGGAAGAAGTGTGGTAGGAAAATGTGCACCAGCAACACGGATAACCGCAGCCTTGAAAGGATTATCAGGCAAAACCCATTCACAAGGAGTGGACTGAGGCTGGAGTTGGTGCATCAAGAGCCACCACAAAGACAAATACTAGACATGAGCAACAAATGTCGCATTGTTTGTGTCAAGCCACTCCTGAACCACAGACAACGTCAGAAGCGTCTTTCCTGGGCTAAGGAGAAAAGGAATTGGACTGTTGCTCAATGGTCCAAAGCTCTATTTTCAGATGAAAGTAAATTCTGCATTTGATTTGGAAATCAAGGTCCCAGAGTCTGGAGGAAGAGTGGAGAGGCACAGAATCCAAGTTGCTTGAGGTCCAGTGTGAAGTTTCCACAATCAATGATGGTTTGGGGTGCCATGTGTAACCCATGTGACTGCCTTCAGCTGAACCCTATTTACCTGTAAGTTCCATGAGCCCCTTGTGACACTTACTCTAATTCTGCGCTGCTGCTCACTGTGGCTGTGGTCTGCTCGGCAATGGGGGTATTTCACATTGGGTCGCAGTCACATGACTGCACTACGCGATCACCATCTTGGGAGGCAGCTGCAGCCTGTTTTCGTTTTAGCATGATCAGTGAAGCAAAACTCCGAACCATTAATTTAACTATGGGGAAAACTTGCTTAATTGTGGATTGTGCTGCGCATGGTGCTCGAGACCAACGTTCATTCTACCATCTGCCAGCTGTGATTAAAAAATCAGTGTAAGACAACAAAAACACTGATGTTGGACCACTTATTTAGCAGTCTCAATGCAGGAGAGGGAGGAAGAAGAAGAAGAGGAAAATGAACTGTCTCCTCGACCTGCACAATGGGCGAGAATGTTTCATATACCATCCGATGTTGAAATAGCTGAGAGAGAACCTCTCTTTAGCGCAGTGTGGGGGTGAAAAACCACAGAAAATGGTCACTGGTCTTTTCGGGCAAGCAGACACAGGAACAACCGGATGAACCCCTCAGATCTGCTTGTGTTGGAGGCTTTCAATCAGGACTGCGGCATATTCAAGACAATGCTGGCTCTGCTGTTTGAAGCTTGGGCAGAGAAGATGAGTGAAATTGGACAGCGTCTTTTCGACCTTTTCCACAACTCACGCAGTTGGATCGATGTCATGTCAGTGAAAAAAAACGCTGAAGTTTCCTGTTTTATGTCTAAACCAAACCCTCTTCTGAGGACACGCCCCCTTCCTATGATATATATACGGGGGGATAACAGCAAACTCACAGACACTGAGAACCGAATCCACCATACAGGGATCTCTACAACCACCGTGCAGAGATCCACTTCTCTCCTGAGCACGATGAAAGCTTCAACATTGGACCATATCATCATCCGCCTTCTACGGACCTCTTCTCACCATCCACCTCAACATCCTCATTCTCAGAGACCTACTTCAGTCCTGCATCACTTACAGGATACAACATAAAAATGTATCAACCGCTTTCTCCAGACCTCTACTCACCATCGCCGCTATTCATGGCTGAGTCTGTAGACTCGAATGTCCTGCCTGAAGACGTGAAGGTGGTCGTGGAGGATGAGGTAGCTACCAGCTACTCACCCTCTACCGAAGCCCCTATACAAACCCTGGAACCGATGCAGGACCCTCAGCCTTCAGCGGAGGATGAGAGTAACCAGGGGGACGAAATTGACGGTTGGTTCTCAACCACCCTCATCAATACGGTAAAAACAGCGATACTTCATTTATTCAACATAACCTCTTTGAACTATCTCAGAGAAACCTGCTATGGGTGCATAACGAACCACCCAAGCCAGCGTCAGCACCAATGCCTGGAGGTATTGGGGGAGGATTNTCATCAATACGGTGAAAACAGCGATACTTCATTTATTCAACATAACCTCTTTGAACTATCTCAGAGAAACCTGCTATGGGTGCATAACGAACCACCCGAGCCAGCGTCAGCACCAATGCCTGGAGGTCTTGGGGGAGGATTATTACCAAGTCAACTTTCAAAGCATCGTGCGACGACTCGTAACCCCCAAACTTGTTCCTGCTATTCAGAATCTTCTGATACTTCGACGCATACAAGCGGATGACTTCAGAGTGAAAACGATTGCAGAGACGGTTTTATATGAACTGAAATCGGTACAAGGCATCCACAGTGCAATAGCGCACGTTTATGATCGCATGGCCAAAGAGAAACACCTCAAACAACTTCACTCTGTTTCAGAGTGCTACGGACTGACAAACTGATCTCACATGTTTGATGACTTGTTGTATCATTTTTAGTATTCCAGTACTTTAATTAATTTGCATTATATGATTTTTCTTCTTTTTACAATTAAAAGTAGGAACATATTAAATACCTTTCCCGAAAGTTGTTTAAAAGCTTTTAGTGTCTGAATTCATCTGCATTATCTGATTCTTCTTCTTTTTTTTTTTTTCTTTTTACTATTAAATACAAAAATAAAAAAAGGGATAAATCTACCCTCTGGTGTGTTTTTTTTTTTCTCATTATTTAACAAGTAATTGTCAGAGTGAGTGAATAGGCAGAGATGGCAGGAAGACGGTTGATGAAGAAAGTATATTATAGCCCTTCAAATCCGGGAAGTTTTGGGGGTGTAAATAGACTGAGGAGGGTTACGCAAGATGAAATGGGAAAGAAGGTTGCGGTTGAAAAAGTTAAAGATTTTTTATCAGGAGAAGATACCTATACTCTACATAAACCTGCAAGAATAAAGTTCCCGAGAAACAGAGTTTTTGTCACCAGACCATTGAGGCAGTTCCAGGCTGATCTGTGTGACATGCAAGCTCTGGCCAAGGAAAATGATGGTTATAATTATTTATTAACCGTCACTGACATCTTTCAAAAACGGCGTATGTACGAGTTTTGAAGAGGAAAACAGCCGCTGAGGTGGTAAAGGCATTTGAATCAGTTTTTAAAGACATTTAAAAACTGACAAAGAGATATTTTACAGCTAACAACACCCGGCGGTATGTCGATGTCCTACAAAACCTAGCTAGAAGCTACAACCATACCTACCACTCCAGCATTAAAATGAGCCCTATTGAAGTGACCTCAGAAAATGCTTTTCAAGTGTTTCAGAATCTGTATGATGTCAAGGCCAACAGATATTGCAAGGACTCAGTGACAACGTTTAAACAAGGGGATCTTGTCAAAATATCCAAGGTCCGTGGAGTGTTTGACAAAAAATACGAACAGAGTTTTACGGATGAAGTGTTTACAGTGTATGAGCGGATACCCCGATCTCCTCCTGTATACAAACTCAAATATTTGGATGGAGAACCTATCGAGGGTTCCTTTTACGCAGAGGAACTTCAAAAAGTAAAAATATTTAACGACAAGATGTATCAAGTGGAAATAATTATTAAAATGACGNCGGATACCCCGATCTCCTCCTGTATACAAACTCAAAGATTTGGATGGAGAACCTATCGAGGGTTCCTTTTACGCAGAGGAACTTCAAAAAGTAAAAATATTTAACGACAAGATGTATCAAGTGGAAATAATTATTAAAATGACGTACGGTCAAGGGTGTCAAACAGGTTTTTGTAAGCTGGAAAAACTGGCCTGAGAAATTCAACAGTTGGATCAGGTCTGATGAACTTCGAAACATATAAAAAAGGTGTGCGCTAAACCTCAAGTTGACACAGCATCATGAACCGTCAGGTAGGGGATGATGGCTTTTACGTTACCCTTCCCTCTAACGCTAGCATGGAAATGTTTAAAAATAATACCAGTTCAAGTTTCCGTGTAAATTTAGCTCAACATATTGATTTAGATTTTACATGGCATAATGTACCGGATTATGATGCCTACTTTGAATAGAGGAAGGTTGGTGATGTGGAAATCAATACGCAAAGGATCAGAAGTGGCTACTATAACAGCATTATTCAACTCAAGACAGAGATGGAACTGTTTATCAAAAAAATGAACTCGGGTATCCGCATTAAATTCAGCAAAGTTCAAAAGAGATTTGCATTTCAAGCAAGCAGTCCGTATGAAATGCGCTTCTTCAGCACTCTTAGCTTACATGATGGGCGTGAAACCAGGGGAATGGATTCATGTATCTGAACCAAAACTGGCTCCTTTTCCGGCGGTTATAAAGGCCGGTTTCTATCACCTATACTGCTACAGCAACGTGGTCAGCCCGCAAATAGTAGGCGACACTTTTGCACCTTTACTGTGGACCGTCAAACCACAAGGCAACTTCAGTGATATGGTTACTCTGACGTTTAACCCCACCCACTACCTTCCAGTTTCCAGAAGACATATTGAAAATATCAATATAGAAATTAAATCGGACCAAAACGTTCCTGTAAAATGTCTACGGAAAGACCATCATAAGACTATACTTCAGACCTGTGATATCACAACGTAGCCTGAGATAAATTTTATTTCTATAAACTATTCCAGAGATATATATAACCTCTAAGACTGATTGGTTATCATTCATATTACCCTGGTCCTTCAACACTGCATCAAGCAGGCAAGAGAGAACATGGCACAGCTAAGTCTGAGACGTG
>JAHUTJ010017277.1:0-25401 GCA_036250325.1 Characodon lateralis | reverse complement strand
CTTGTATATGTCATTCCCAAGACGAATTGACGCTGTATTGGCCGCAAAAGGAGGCCCTACACCATACTAATAAATTATTGTGGTCTAAAACCAGGTGTTTCAGTTTCATTGTCCAACCCCTGTAGCTGGTCCAGTGTTCCACGGCCAGGACGAAAACCACACTGATCCTCCTGAAACCGAGATTCGATTATTGGCCAGACTCTCCTCTCCAATACCCTGGCATATGCCTTACCAGGGAGGCTGAGGAGTGTGATCCCCGTGTAGTTGGTAGTTGGAACACACCCTCCGGTCACCCTTCTTATGAAGGGGGACCACCACCCCAGTCTGCCAGTCCAGAGGCACTGTCCCCGACTGCCACGCAATGTTTAAGAGGCGTGTCAACCATGACAGCCCTACAACATCCAGAGACTTGAGGTACTCAGGCCGGATCTCATCCACCCCCGAAGCGCTGGCACCACGGAGCTTTTTAACCACCTCTGTGACTTCAGCCTAGGTGATAAAATAATCTTACCCCGAGTCCCCAGCCTGTTTCCACCAGGGAATGCGTGATGGCAGGATTGAGGAGATCCTCAAAGTACTCCTTCCACCGCCCGGTAATGTCCCCAGTTGAGGTCAGCAGTCTCCCACCCCCACTATAAACAGTGTTGGCAAACACTGCTTCCCCCTCCTGAGGCGCCAGACGGTTTGCCAGAATCGCTTCGAGGCCAACCGGTAGTCCCTCTCCATGGCCTCACCGAACTCCTCCCAGGCCCGGGTTTTTGCCTCTGCCACAGCCCGGGCCGCGGCATGTTTGGCTTCACGGTACCCGTCAGCTGCCTCAGGAGTCCCACAAGCCAACCACAGCTGATAGGACTCCTTTTTCAGCATCCCTTACTGCTGGTGTCCACCACTGGGTTCGGGGATTTCCACTGTGACAAGCACCGCAGACCTTATGGCCGCAGCTATGGGCAGCAGCATCGATAATAGATGAGGAGAACATGGTCCATTCGGACTCTATGTCTCCAACATACCCCGGAATCTGGTCAAAGCTCTCCCGGAGGTGGAAGTTGAATACATCCCTGGCCGAGGGTTCTGCCAGACGGTCCCAGCAGACCCTCACTATGCGCTTGGCCCTGCCAAGTCTGTCCGGCTTTCTCCTCTTCCAGCAGATCCAACTTACCAACAGGTGGAGATCAGTGGACAGCTCAGCCCCTCTCTTCACCAGAGTGTCCTAAACATGCAGCAGAAGGTCCGACGATACGACAACAAAGTCGATCATCGACCTCCTGCCTAGGGTGTCCTGGTGCCAAGTGCACTGATGGACACCCTTATGCTTGAACATGGTGTTCATTATGGACAATCTGTGACTAGCACAGAGTCCAATAATGAAACACCACTTGGATTCAGATTGGGGAGGCCATTCCTCCCTATCACGCCTCTCCATGTGTCACTGTCGTTTCCCACGTGGGCGTTGAAGTCCCCCAGCAGAATAATGGAGTCCCCGGGAGGGGCACTATCCAGCACCCCTGACAGGGACGCCAAGAAGGCCGGGTACTCCACACTACCGCCCAGCCCGTAGGCCGAAACGACAGTCAGAGACCTGTCCCCAACCCGAAGGCGCAGGGATGCGACCCTCTCATCCACTGGGGTAAACCCCAACACGAGACAGCTGAGCTGAGAGGCAACAACCAAACCCACCCCAGCCCGCCGCCTCTCCCCGTGGGCCACTCCAGAGTAGAAGGGAGCGGGTTCCAGAGCCCACGCTGTGCGTGGAGGTGAGCCCGACTATTTCTAGTCGATATCTCTCGACCTCCTGCAGTCAACCCAGTTGACTATATTAAATTGTTTTCCTGGAACAAACCTTCATCCTGCGCGACAATGTGGTGTCAGTTAAAAGGAATAACTCCTGTTTAACAGGAAGACAACTCCAGCAGAGCCAGGCTCAGTATGTGTGGACAGATAACAGACAGTAAAACACAGAAGCAGAGAGCCAGGAACACTTTCTATGCGAAAGATTGGCAAAGAAAGTATACAAAATAAGTGACAGTGATAGCTCTATTAACATTCTCATTCTGGAAATAGGAACAACTAAACAGAAAAGCACTGAGCCAGATGTAGTTTCTATGGTAAAGAAGAGTGAAAAGAGTATACAGAGTTAATTGCAGCAATAGCCCCAGCCCCTGCCAATGACGCTCTGCAGGAATGATACACAGCTAAACCTCCTAACATCCTCCTCTTTGCATTTCTTTCTTCTGCACATAAACTATAAGGCACAGCTGATGCATCTTTGGTTCTAATCCCATTTTAGAAAGTCTTTGAACGGTCTAAAAAGATCAATAATCTCTCCATAAAGGAGGAAATCTCTGCACTACATCAACTAGCCACCTTGAAGTCTACCTGACCCTACCCTCAGTTACATAAAAATGTATCTGATGATGTATGGGATGCTTCTGAAACATCACTTAAATGAAAAACTGTTGCAGGAAAATGTTGTACAGATATTTATGTGCCTGCATATACTTGTACTTATATTATCACACAACCAATAAATAATATTCATACAACAGACATAACAGACAAAAACAGTAATATGATCACAGCTTAGGTTATAATATCCTAGCTCAACTATGTTTTTGATCAGTTAATGAAAAATGCCTTGAAGAAAGATGTTTAATAGATGGAGTCAATGCATCATGAGCTGACAGCCAGAGCATGTTAAATAATGATGCCTGTAATGTCTAATATGATATCAGAGGGTCTTATTGGACCAATGTGATAGCAAAACACAGAACAACTTTATTAGTGCTGCACTGATGGAAGAATTTGTCAATCCCAGTGAAGCATGAAGTAGATTTAAGCACAGAACAGCAATACCTGGCCTCTAAACCTAATGCATTCACCACGAGATTACTATGTCATCAGCGGCCCATGTTTTATTATGTAAGAATCTCATTTAGTCTTGTACTAGAGCCGGCCGGTCGGTATTGAGTAGCAAAGTAATTGATGAGACAGTGCTGGGAGAATCCTCTAGGACCTTGACAGCTTCAGTAGTGACCTGTGTTAAATAGAGTGCAATCCTAAACATTTTGTATGTCCAAATGCTCAGCTCATATTCCAAATCTAAATATTCAACGTTGATCCAGAACTTACTGCAGATATGTATCAATTAAGTTCAACCTTTCATAATTTGTTTACGATTTAGAGGGCTACAATCCATTGCTCCAAAGCACAGGTGTTAATGGTCACAGTCCTTTCCAAATCCTTCTGAGTACAAGCTGCAGTGAACTTTGTTATTAGCTTCACCTGTTCCAATTTCGGGGGTGGGTGGGGGGTATTGCGACTTTGACATTGATTGCTTGATGTCGACCATCCCCAAGGCCCAAAATTGACATTCTAGTTTCCAAGATAGCATCTGTTTCAATACAAACTGCAAGAACAATGTAAAATTATCATTACCTAATGAGATTTGTTTTTTGCTTTACAAATTACAGTAATTAAACACACAGTTCTCTTAAGCATTGGGGGACTGTACTGATTATAGATAAACCAGTAATAAATTGAACTTTCACTTTCAACTAGCAATATATTGCTGAACAAAACCCGTGTGCAATACTATGAGTGCAAATATGTTTTAGTACAAGCATAAAATAATGTAAAAATTATTAAATAACAGTGGTCTACGTACTGCCTGATAGGCCACATGTATCATCTGTCTTGAATTTTAAAGCCTACCTTTATCACTGTTTGCATGTTTTGTCTGTTCCTCAGTATAATTTTGCGATTGTTTAATTGCCTGGTTCTAGAGCGACCTGTTTTTTTTCTTCTGAGTCTGGATGAAAAATAGCATGTAATACATTTCCAGGTGGATGTGCATAATTGTTTATCTTTGTTGTTTGAAAATATTTCAATTTATTTTTATGCAACCCGTATATAGTTTGGCTCATTTTCCATTTTAGTGCAGAGGTACAGCTATTTGCTGCTGGATTTGCTATGTGTTCATCATAAACTGTGCAGTTGTGTAAATATACACTTAAAATTAACACTACGATAATCAAGAAAGTAAGAAAGATAATCAAAAAGGAAAGAAAGACTGAAAGAAGCATGGACAGAAACATGAAAGAAGGAAGAAAAAAGCAGTGAAGGAAAGACTGAAAGGAACGTGGAAGGAAATAAAGAAAAAAGAAAGTCAAGGAAATATGGATTAAAGAAAGAAAAAAGGATAGAGGGAAAAAAAATAATGAAAGAATAAAGGATAGAAGAAGGAAATAAAACTGAAAGGATAGAAAGATTGAAAGGAGAATAGTTGAAAAAAATTAAGTCAATGGGAAAAGATCAAGGAAGGAAGGAAAGTTGGATGGATGAATGGAATAAATACTCAAATTTATCATACAGAAGGTCATATAGGATGGATGGAATATAAACGCAAATTAAGTTTGGAAATACAAATATCTTTGTATGTTCTACTTTATTTTGTCATACTTTTCTTGCACAGAAAAACATTTAAGTCAAATTCCAAACCTTTCCAGTGTGTAGGAACCCTGACCTGTGTTATCACTGTTACCTCAAAATTCCTTTCATTTTTGTTTGAATTCTATTGAAACGATTTAAAGTACAAGAGGAAAAAAACTATACTTTCCACTTTTAGGGGGCTAACACAGGCTCTTATAAAAATAAAGCCATCTGTGGGGACCATAATCATAAACAAACTACTTTTAAATCCTTAACACCTGGTAATGTAATCATTGGCTCTGTGAACACAGAGAAGTAAATGTTGTTAGCTTTGTCTTCCCAACATGAGGCACATCAGGTACTCACACTTTGTGACTACCCACGATTTGTTTTTCAGAGTGAGACTGCATCGAGCTGTATCTGTGACTTCCTTTGAGCTACTCACAGAAACACAATGAAAAAGCAGGCTCCCATTCTTACCAGGACAGACACTGACATAAAAGAACTACATGTAAGCTCCCACGAACACTGGGAGCCACAAACTTATCACAAAAGCATAGCCTCTCCGTCTTGCACACAGCATTGAATCCAGCTATATCCACATTTTCCCATCGAGATAGAGTAACGCTACAGTGGCATCCAATTCCATTCCATTTTTTCTCCATTCCTCTTTCTGAACCCTCCTTTTCCCATTTCTCACTCAATTCCACTTTCTCCCTTTATCCCTCTGCCTTTTTATTCCCTGCCTCTTGTCTAACCCTTCCTCCTGTTTTCCTTATTCTCTCTTTCGCTCTCCATCTCAGTCTGTTAGTAGCTCCCTTGTTGCATTTGCTCCTTGTATCAGTCTTTTTATGCTCCAGAGAGACTGCTGACAGTAACCACAGTACAGTAGGTTGCAATTAATCTTTCAAATAATTCTCTTTCACCAGAGACAGAGGACACACTTGCAGAGCTGACAGGGGAGAGGCAGCAGAAAAATGAGAGCCAGCAAAAACAAAAATGAGACACAAGAGACAACATCTATTTCTATTTTATACATAAGATGAAAAATAAACTTGTGCCTGTATAGCTGAAGCCATGTTAGTTTTGCTTTAACACTGTGCTGTAATATTCACTCACTGAGGCAATGCAGTCTCTGGCTGCCAACACGTCACAATCTCAAAGGGGATAATTAATCAGAAATTGGTGCATGAAATACGGAGTCCAAGTTTTTTAATATACACAAAGCCTTTGTTGTGACATTCGTTGTTTAATACATTGGCAGCAAATCTAATTTGTTGAGATGTTGGTAAAATTAGACATTCAAAAATGCTCAAATTTTGAAAGGTCATTTGCGGCTGTTGAGACAGGAGCACATTGATTGACGACTCAGCACTTGAATGAACACGAGCTCCATTTCTGCACGAATTCTCTGTTCGCAGCTCACTCTGTGTTTAACTTCAACAGGAGTGTGGGACGGATTTTGTAGGCTTTTCCACAGCCAGGCAGCTGTTATGGAGAGCTTTTCTCTGGATTCCAAATAGATGAATCTCAATCTGAGAAAAGGATCAAAGGTTTGTTTTGTTTGACTGTTACACTTCTTCAAAAATGTTCTGAACATTAGAAAGAACTTTTAACTGTAAAGAGCTGCACTTTCAGCGGCCTCCACGATTATTAGTACCCCTGTAAAAGACGTGTAGAGGACACTCTTGGTTGCAATTCTCTAACAGTGAGTTTGGAGGTTGTTTTACCTCCCTTACCATCCTCCTCTCTGTAAATGATGGAAAAAATGAAACAATGCCAAAAATGAACTTGTATCCTTTTCCAGTCTTGTCTTTCACATTTACAGATGTTTTGGACCATTTAATCTTGATCTGTAGGTATGGGCGTGTGTAGGCAAATGATTATTTTCTTCTAGCTATTTCCTATTTTTTGAAGACCAATACATACTTGGATGTTATGTTTTGATGTATTTTCTATATTGAAAAGAAACTAAATATACTTTAGAGAAACAAGACGGTATAGGACATTATGGGTTACCAAATTAAAGTTCTTCACACCAAAGTGGTTCCATTGCTAAACTAGTGCTAAAGTTTTCTCAGCATTAGTTGTTAGTATTTGCTTAGAAGCAGTTCTTTTTGTTTTTACTGCTAAAGACTCCAGCTCTGACTGGAAAAGAGTTGGTTCTTCCTTTGGACAAACCCTGAACCAGGCAAGAAGAAAGAAACGGTTTAGTCAAGTTTGAGATGAGCTCATTGAGGCCAGCAACTAATCAAAATGTTTTGTCTGTCATATTTAAAACTCTTGAATTAGTTTTATTTTTGAGCTGCCATTTTTTAGATAAAAAAATGGTAAAAACACTAAGCTTCAATATTAAAAAAGTGGGATTAACAGGAATGAACTGAGTTCTTTTTCTGTTATCCACATTTTGACATTACTTGTCAAAATATGTATAGCGAAAAGTGGTTCTCTGTGCTGCACAAAGCTAAGGTTACAATCAATATGTTCAGCTAAATCTTTAAACCTAATGTCCAACCCAGTTTTTTAATCAATATTAGGCTTATAATTTCACCACATGGCGAAATCCTACTGTAAATGTTGTGTTAGGGATTATATTCATCTGTTTGAAGGGATACTCAGAAACTGAGATATTGATTTTTGTTGGTAAACTGATTAACTGCAGTTCAATCGTCCACAAAAATCTCATAAAATAGATAAAAGATGAAAGATCAAACATGTTAAAACATCAGACATGTAGTGCATGAGATGTTTCTATTGACACAATGGCATGGCTCAGAGATGGCTCTCAGGTTGGAGAACCAATTACGAACTGGCTCAAACAGCAGCTCTGTCTAAACACTGAAACCCCTTTGGCAAATAAAAACAGTTGGCATACTGATCACTGCAAAGTACAGTCGAAAAAAAAAAAAAAAAAAAAAAAGTAATATCAAGCTAGAGTGAGTAGCTATTCTCTTGTAGCCATTTCCTAAGATCTGTAGATCACACACATCTGCTTTACCTAAATGGCATGTTTTCTCATCTTTCCTATTTTGAAGAGTGGCTTAGAAAAATGCCCTTGTGTTATGTCTTAGTTATATGCCATAAAAACAGAAACATATGGGTCACTATATAAAGTCTTTAAGACACTCTGATCCACTTAAAGTATTGTAAAGCATAATAAAAAAATTCATCAGTTTAATTTAGTCTAGAGGAAATATGAAAAGGTGTCCTTAACTGTGGCACTGGGTTCGATGTAACTATTATTTTATAACAATAAAGTTTTACCCTACTAAATAAATACATTCAAATTAATGTTTGCATTTTCCTTTTTGTTAACGTGTCACAGCGCTTCAGGCATACCACATAGAGCAGATGGTTGCTTACATATGCCAGGGCAATTTTGCTCTACAAAAAGGATATCTCATGACAGTATCCTAATTGCATGATTAACTTTAATTGCAAGATTCAATTCAGCATCAAAGTAGGCAGTCCACATGGATGTATTGGTTACTTGTGTTTGTATTACCGTTAGCCATTTAGAGTAAATGTGTGTTGTTTGGTGCATGTGTGTGTGTGTGTGTGTGTGTGTGTGTGTGTGTGTGTGTGTGTGTGTGTGTTGGGTGAACATAGAAAAAAGTGTGTTTATGTTGAGTGGGTGTATGTAAGTGTGAGTTTGTCACCTGGAAGTGTACATCAATAAGTGTGGAGAGGACTGTAAAAGGTCTGCAATCTGCAGCTCTTATGAGCAGCAAATGACAGGCAGACCTACCTCCTGAAGGCAGCCAGACATAAAGCAACACCCCAGGTCAGCCATACAAACAGAAGTAGATCGCCATGAAGGCACATGAGCAGCAGTCCCCAGGCCAAACAGGCACAGAGCGAGATGTGGGGTACCAAGCCCTCCCCATTCAGCCACACCACCCCCTCAGCCGTGCAGGCCAAGCCAGGAATTGGTCCTCTCTGCAGCCCAGGCCCCCATCAGAGACCCTCAGGCCATTTACATTTCAGTAAAAACTAAGCAATATACTGTACACCTGCTCATCTGTCAGAGATATGTGTAGCCTCATGTTTTAATTGTTTTTGCTAATGAGAGTCAATTTCTTTCCAAAGCAGACATTATTTTGTTAAAAATGGGACTTTTTAAATGTATCCTAAAAGTTACATACGTAGAGATATCCAAATCTTGAGTTTTTGCTGGAATTTTCATCACTTTCAAACAAATAAAAATGATCAGTGGCGCAACACAAACCAACCTTTCAGGCGTATTTAGTGGCATGCTAAGTTGAGCTTGTGCTTGAATGTGCATAACCATTTTCCGGACATTCCACTGTCTTCCAATTATGCTATTTAATTAGCGTTTATCCACTTATACATATTGCCCGAGTGTCTTGTATTTTCGTTATACAAGTGAAATATGCCCTTGTAGCATTAAGTCATTTTGCATCCTTGCCAGCAAACGAAGAGTAATTAAAACTAATTCCAATTCATCTGATTGAATTTAAATGGAGAGGTAAACACGCAGTCAGAGGTATATTCTGGAAGGGAAAGGATCTGTTAAAAGATCTGTTAGCTCAATCAGCTTACGAGTAAAGATGGTAGATTAAATGAGGGAATTACATGTTTTGTAAACCACAAACACCAATGATAAAAAATTACAGAAGTAGAAAATATAAAAAAAACAAGAAAGGTAAAAACTAAAAATAGACCAGCAATGTATATTAAGAAATCAACAGTTTTTGATGACAATATTGGAGAAGGAGACTGATAGTTGTAGACGAGGAGAGAGGATCAGTTAAGACTAATGAGAATTACAGAAGCACACTGTGACACACAGAGATGCTGCCATGAAGTCACATTTGACTCTTATTGTCAGCAGAAGAAAATCATGGTTTAGAGGCCGTCTGTATTTATGAGGCTGTATTGTGTACATCTGTGCAATTATTGGCATGTGTGTCTGTGTTTGCTGGCGGCTCTGCTCTCACAAGGAGGGAAACTGTTGGAGTTGAGTAAAAAGCTGAGAAACCACAACAACAAGGAAGGACAAGAACAATATGGTGCTCAGTGTCAGCCATAAATCCGATAGAGCGGAAGGGAGAATGCTGTGCAGGGAGAGAGACATTTAAATGTTAAAGATATGATCAGGGCTCTCTTGATAAGTAGTTTACAGAGCATGATTTGATGAATTCCCAATAAGTAAGATCCATTCAGCTCAAACTGGAGCAGGATAAATGCAGCGACAAATGTTAAGGCATATCTAAATTCCTAAACTAAGTTTGAATAGATTTCACAATCTCCTATCAAATCATATGTCTGATAATATTGCAATAATATCAGTCAGTACCTCCCCACCACCACCATACACACCCACACCCTAACCCCCGAGAGCCTGATTGCTGCAATTTGCATCAACATTGCATTCCTCCTTGAAGTCAAATGTCAGTCATGGCTGACCACACAGGTGTGAAATTCTTATTTTTTATAATTAATCACATGGACTGTTTTCCATGAGGGTGTTCCATGGGGTCAGATTTTATGTCTGGGTATAAATTATAGAGAAAATCAGAGAGACATTTACAGCTGCTGCACATTTGTGAATCAGAGAATTAATCTACACTAAAAAGAAGAAAGAAATTCACCAGAAAATTCTGTAACTGTTTACATACATTTAATTTATTAAAATTTAAATAAATACTTTATTTCTGAATAAATTAGTTACATTATGAGTAGTAATAGAAATTCTTAAGAAGTTTTACCTGATCTGATTTGTTAGGTAAGATAAAGTAACAACTCGTTCAGTGCTAACGGCTGATCAGAACTGAACTGACTACCGTGTCAGTTGCTAGCAAGTTTGATTTTAGCATTAGTCCTGTCGCTCAACTAGTTAAAGCTGGACACACACCTTTAACCTTTCTAACCTGACAGCTGAGATTGCGAACATATCAGTGATATCAGAAATAATGTGGATCCAATTTGGATTTAGAAAGGTGTTGGGGGTGAGGTTCCTTATATTTTTCTAAATTTGCAACATAATCAGGTGCTCAAGGTTGCATTTAACTATTTCATTGACGATCACAACTAAGATGTGCCATCCGTTAGCAACAGCTCCCAAATGTTCTTCGGGTTCAATAGGATTTGTTACCAAATGAATGTAGTCAGTCTTGTCTTGAATTTAATTATTGAACATTACGTTAGCAATCTAATGTTTGATTATTTTGAATTATTTAATGGCTAATATTTAATAACCTCCAAAATTCATTTTACAGTGTATAGGACAATGCCAGTGTCATGGATGGAATAGCCCTTAAAGTACAAACTCTGCTTTGTTCATGTGTTGCCAAAAACCAATTACTAAACTGAGAGCATAACTAAATGTAATAATAAAAAGTCATGTATTATTGCTCAGTTTGATATGAAATATTGACCTAAAAAACTGAATTAGAATGCTGTGGACGAGCTTCAAGCAGTTTTGATCACACAAAATAAGGGTAGATGTCAGGGAAGATTAAGTGTATGAAATAGCATTCAGGTCAGTAAGGATCAGAGCCCGACAGACATAAAAAAATAAGGTTTTTGTATTCACATTTCAAAGATGAACTGTAAAAAAGGTTGAAGAAGGTTTTTTTTTAGTCAAAGCCGGAGACATAAGACTGAGACAGTCTCGGCAACAGCACGTGGACAGATTAATTAAAGATCTTTATCTTTCATCTTGCTGACAAAAAAGGAAAAAGAGAAACAGAAGACAGTGCTTAAGAAAGGAGAGGCAATTGGATAAAGGCAGAGCTGGAGATGAGAGATGCTAAGTAGAAAAAAAAGGATAGATAGGTGCTTGGACGGAAAAAAAGGAAATATGCCAATGGCGTGAAAGGGAGGAGATCAGAGAGGAGGAAATTAGACTCAATGTAATGACCAGGAAAAGCAAAAGGGTTGGCTGAAGGTGTGGTGGAAGGGAGGTGGGGGTTAGGCTGATGAGGTCTTATAGCGAGGTATTTTTACCACTTCTCGATGATCGAGTGACGAGAGTTGGGAGGTGGGGATGGGAGAGGAAACTGTAATTAAAAGAAGAGATGGCGAAAGGGGGGCTTTGTCACTAAAAAAAGAAAAGACAGTGCATAAATCTTTGCTCCCTCAAAATGTTTTTAGGCTGTCTGCAGGTGGATTTAAAAATAAAACCACGTTATTACAATTACACAAATAAAACACGCTCAGTTGCTTATGTTTATATCATCATAAAGCGAGAGATTCCAAATTATCCCCCGTTTCACGCCACTTTAGGCGTTCACTGTAACTCGGTTTGTATTAAAGCGAGGCGGTGTTGAGAATGCAGTCAGGTAATACAGCAAATCATTACTGCAATTATCCCCTTCATTACACTGTGATATCATTTTACTCTTTTGCTTTGTAGCAAACGACTGTGCATTGCTCTTCTCTTATTTATGTAAACACCTGTGGCCGGCGCCTCATTCTGGCTCACAATTCTCCAAGCTTATATCGACAGTTTAAATTTTTTTGTCAGGTTTGTGTAACAGCAGCAAGGCGCTAATTGCAGTACGCAAAATCAGGCAGCCAAGTACCTCGTTTTGTCAGCATCAAACATGAGTAGATGACAAATTAAAGTGTTAAATCATGTTGGGTTTCATTAACACATTTCACCAAAATTTGCCAAACACGCACACACTTACACACATTTCCGTCACTCTCAGTCAGCACTTGTCAAATTTACACTTGACGAAAAACTCCACACGGACACAGTTCTGAGTATCAACACTATGAATCAGTTTGCTGCTACTGGCTGACCCTGTTGGCTTAGAAGCGCCCACTCAGCAGCTTAAAGAAAAAAAACCACACAATTGCACCAACAATCAATGTCAAAGGTAAGGTAGGTAAGGTAAGTTTATTTATATAGCGCTTTTCAGTAACGAGACACTCAAAGCGCTGTACATACAATTACAATACAATCACAAAGAAAATAAACACAGATACAGACACAGAAAAACAAATCAAATGATACTACAATCCTTCTAAGAAATCTAAAAATCTATGAATCCTTCTGAGAAATCTAAAAATTAATAACAGTCATTTGCATCCATTGAAATTTAACTAAGCAATCACTGAGTTCTAACTAAGGAAGCTGAGTCACTGGTGTAAAAACAGCTTTTGTTCAAATTTTTAAGAGACTAGTATTATTCTCCTTTCAATGGTAAATCTAAAAAACCGCAAACTGATGTTTGACCCTGCGGGCTTGAAAGAGCTCCCGCATCAGCTCTGAGATTTACAGTAATTCTGCAAACTGGAACATCTTCCCACAATGATCTGATTTTCTGCTGTTTATAACTTGGAACTACAGTATGTGTGCCTCTGAAGCTGACAGAGCAGTGATAAAATGTTTTTCATGGTAAATATGTCTTCCATTTTTGGCTTTTTAAAATCACACTTAAATGTTTTGGATGGAAAAAATGCTTTAATATCAGACAAAGGAACCCAAACACAAAAATCTGTTTTTAAACAATGATTTTAAGGAAAAAACTTGGCCTATATAAAAACGTAAATGACCCTTTAACTTTAATAACTGGTTGTGCCAAATTTGGAAACAACAACTGCTATCAAGCATTGTGTTAAATGGCAATAAGTCTTTTACTTAGCTGTGGAGAAAGACTGGCCCACTGTTCTTTGCATAATTGTTTTAATTTAACCACACAGGGTGGTTGTCTAGTATTGACAGCCTATATAAAACACCAGAGTTTCAGAGTTTCTGAAGACTTTGACTGGGAATTTCCTGAAAAAGGTTAAAGTTTCCAGCAGCAAGTTGTCCAGGTCCTGTAACGACACAATCCCCCAGACCATCACACTGCCACCAACATGTTTGACTGTTGGCATGACGTTCATTTACTAAAACTTTGTGCAATTTCTTTGCAAGACGTGAATGGGCGCATGCCTTCCAAAAAGTTCCATATAGTGTTTTTCAAAAGTTTTGGGGATCATCAATATGTTCTCTGTCAGATAGGCTTCTCTATTCTTTTTGGCAAAGAGTGGTTTTGGCCTTGGAACTCTAACATGGAGGCCAGTTTTGCAGTGTCTCTTCTTTCATGTTAAAGCATGAACACTGACCTTAACTGTCAACTTTAGAAGTTGTTCTGGGTTTGTTTAGTACCTTCTGGATAAGTCAACGGTGCACCATCTTAGTGAATGTGGTTGGCCAGCCACTCCTGAGAAGGCTTTGTACAGTTCTATGTTTTCACCATTTGTGAATAATTGGCTTTCACTGTTGTTGTTAGGAGTCCCAGTGCCCTAGAAATGGCTATGCAATTATTTCCAGTCTGAAAGATTTTATGACTATGTTTATCATTTCTTCATGTATTTCCTCAGATTGTGGTAAGATGCGTTGCTTTATGAGGTCTTTTAGCCTAGTTCATATTATCAGACATGTTCTAAACGATTTCTACATTTTCCAGGTCAAGTACTATTCAGGCCTGGGTGTGGTGTGGTCAGTGAAACTAAATGTGGATAATGGTTAATTCATAATTTAACAAAAGAGAAATTTATCTTTAAAGAACTGTGGTTTGGTTTGGTTTTAGCCCCCCCCCCCCCAAAATAAATTACACAATCATTTGTAAATTGATTTTGTATTTAATAATTTTATAATTTACTGATAATAAATATGCTTGACGATCTGTAACCTTTAGGTGTGAAAAAGAGCACAAACCCCCAAAAATCTGTAATTTTGCGAAGGTTTTTCACAGCCACAGCACTGTGGATGAATATAAGCCGGACCCTCAGGTTCTAACTGTGCTTGTTAATGAATCACTTTGAGAGATGATTTCTGGGTATCTATAGGGCACTTAGGATTCAGGTTGTTGGACCACATGTTGAGCTGTATATTGGACCATTTGCACATTGCTGGACGCTACCAGGCCGTTTGGCGTCATCGGCCATTTTGTATCCCAGGATACCCCGCTACAACGAATCCCAGCGGCCACCGCTGCTGACATGACAGGGCGTCTCAAGTCTGACGTCACGGGAAAGCATAAATGAAGGTGGCCCCTTTAAAAGCTTTGCTTTTCACGCTGGAAACCGGACCAGTAACTGAAGCGCATCTCTAGAAAAGAAGAGGTCCCACGTGGATTCTTCATTTATTCTCCTTCGTTGGCCAACGAAAAATTCATGAAAGAGGTTTCTGGAATGAGAAGACCAGAAATTTCACTTTGCCAATCAAAGACGTGAGTTTAACACATAACCGAAAGCCAGTTTCAAGGAGACGCGACTTTCCCTCCTTGTTTTGTACTAGTCGACTGCTGACGGTCAGATCATATTTTTCCTTTTCGCCAAGGAGGCCAAAAGACGGAGATTGACTACTTTCCTGAAGTATCCGGGGACTCATGGAACTCTTCAACCCCCTTTTTTTTCTCTCACTCGCTGCCGCAGAAGGAAGACTTCAACAAGTAAAATCCACCTTTTATTTTTATTTCTTTATTAGGAATAGCGTGGGCAGGGTAGAGTAGGTTTTAGTGCGATGTAGAATCGCCACTTATAGTCTAATGTGTTCTGAATTGTATGTGCATGCCATTGTTCTTTTGAAACGGGATTACTGTTGCTTTCTGAGGCCGCCGAGTCTCGCAAGATTGTGCTTTTACTGTGCGAACACCTGAGAGCAGGTGCGCTGTGAAAGTGGACTTGCTATAATAACCTTATAGTGAAAATCAACCATTTTCTTTGTCTTCAACTTCATGTTTTATGAGTTGCAGCCAAAAGTTTTATAACCCTTTGTGTTCTCGAACATCCCCAGCGGTGGGGGAAGTTTTATGATTGCCTGTATCTCACTGAGCTACACTTTCTGGCGGGCTGCGCTCCCAAAGCTTCGTTCAACACCATATTCCTTTGTCATATTATCACTTGTGCCATAACTGCTGGTTGATTCCATACACACCCACTGCTGTTTTGCTTTATTTTGTTTAGTTAGATATTTTACCCTTTTGTGTAGAACTTTGCATGTTTGATTAGGTGAAGATTATTGGATCGAAGAGTTGATTGTATCAGGCTGAGTGGTTTAATAAATTTTCAGGTAGATAAAGAGAAGGCGTTTTGTGTTTATTTTGTGCAAGAGTGATTTGTCAGTCAAAATAAGGTTAAAGTTCCACACGTTTCGGAAGAAATGGTTGATTAAACAGTGACATCTCTGGTAATAGTTATCAATTATTACTGAGTATTTAACGGTTGTAATTATCAAAGGCGTTGAGCCACAATTACAACACCAGAAGACATCTCTGGTTTTGATTCATAAATGAGGATTTTTGGTTAAGAAATTAATTATCTCAAATTATGATTTTTAATTATAATTATTGATACATATTGATTAATCAGTAATCATAATACCAACAAGGTCAACATAACTTGACCCATGCGGTCAGGCAAGCTGAATAGCACTGTAATAAGACTAGAGTCTGAAAGGTAAAAGTCATTATATAGAAACTGACAGGCTAAAAAAAGATGTTTTGATACTGAGCCTCTCTTCTTACTTTCCTGTCATGCAGCTCTTCCTTCCTTGTCCCAAAGTTGAATTTTCTTCCACTTCAGGCATTGCTCAGCTCTCTCCCATCGTTTAATCGTGCTGCTCTTTTTCCCTTCCATCTTGTGTGTCTTTGCTCTACGCGTTATCTCAATTACTCCAGTTGTGTTTCTGCCTTGAGGAGATCAGTCATTTAAATGCCTTTTCATCTGTATTTTCATCTTTCTTATTTCATTCTTTATTTCATCCATCTCCGTCTCCCTCTCTCTTGATATACTTCTCATCATTCCATTTTCCCCTCATCACTCTCAATCAACTTCTTGCCTTGAGACATTTCCCCCTTATTTGAAACTCCTCTGTTGTATCTGGCTCTCCTTTCCTTCATTCTTTACTCAGTACCAGGCATGGGCCAGTTTCTGTCATTAAGGTATGCTGAGGTTTTAAAAGGTAAATGGCTAAAATTGTCTGACTACTATTCTTGTGGTTTAAATTAATTTCGATGTCAGAAAAAAAGGGATGTATGAGATAGTTAGAGTTTGCAACTTAAGACTTGGGTTACACTTAAGTCACACAACAATATCACCAGACTCGACCTGGACACCTGTTATGTGGTTTGTGACTTGAGTCTCAAAAAGAAGACCGCACCTCTGCCGATTCTCTTGTTAAAGGTGCATTTGATTTATTAACCAGGGATACTGGTGGACCAAAGCTTTTAATAGCACACAACTCCCTATTTATGTTTGCTGCAACATTAGTATAATGACAACAGAAATATATCTTGAACTGAAATTATTAAATTACTTCTTTTTTAAACTAAAATAAACTGAACTTACTTTTAGATTGACTGCTCTATTTGTGTGAAAGCTCATCTGAACTTTGGAACTGACCAAACAAGTAAACTTTAGTGCCTCTGAAATCGTGGGTCTCAGTTCAACTACACCCTGAGGCAGCCTGCTTACAGCAGGAAAGCAAACAAACTATCCAGCGAACCAAAGAGATAAAATGAACCAAAGGAAAGTGACTTCTCTCATGTGTATGATTTACGGAAATTTACAGCGAGTATCGAACAATGCAGTTTCTCAATAAATGTATCAAACCTTGAAGATTCTGGAGGCTCTCTCTGTGTACTCTGATCTTCAGTTTTTTTCAAAGATTTTCACAGGGATACAGTTAAGGTGAGTGACTAGGCCATTCAATCAGTTTTACTTTCTTTCTCTTAAATCAATTAAGAGTTTCCTTTGGTTTGTGTTTGGGGCTATTGTCTTGCTTGTAAATCCACAGTCATTTCATCTTTAGATTGTTATCAGAAATGTCCCTGTGCCTTTCTGCATTCATCCTTCCTAGAGATATCTGAAGTTTGCAGGTGCCATAAGCTATAATATTGCCCACACATTGATGTTCCCACCTGCAAACTTCACTTTTAACATGGTGTCTTTGGGGTGATCTACAAAACCATTTTTCCTCCAAACGTGTATGCAATGACATATGACATATATACGACATGTCATCTGAACATAGGTTGCTCTCCTAGTGTTTCATTGGCTTGTCCAATTCATTCATACTGTATATTTATACTTTATATTTATACATACTTATGGCAAGCAATTTTCACATTTAATAACTAAAGATAATCATTTAACCAAATGTCTATAAATCAAGTAAAATGTCAGATAATGTAGAATGGCAGTTTTCCTATTTACAAAACCTAATTCTTGGACAAATATCACATTTTCTATTCATTTGTATTGGGTTTGCCACTGCACCTAACCTTAAATACAATCTTCCCATCTAGAATGAATATTGTGAGTAGTTGAAATTAAATTCGTAATAGATGTCATTTCAGATATATAAATAATTCAAACAGGAATTCAACAAATGTACAAGTTTTTATAAAGATTTTTAAAAACAACTTTCTGATCCATTCAGAATTAAAACAAGTCAGAACAATAACTGACAATAATCTCTTTCTTCCAGTTGTGTTTGAACATTAATGCAGATATATATGTAAATGTAGCATTTTTTATTCATTTTCAAAACAATTCACAGCAGTTATTAAGCCTTTTTTTATATGTTAAATTTAATGTTCACCAAGTCCAATGTGCGAAAGTTAATTTCAGTTGTAACAGATATGAGACTTAACTTGGAATTGCAAATTCCACCTCCCAAATATTTTGCTGTGAAGTGCCAGTCAGCTGACTGAAGAAAAGCTAATACTCTTTAAAGTCTGTACAAGAAAGATAAATTACTCCATTTGGATGCTTTGGGGTTATTAAAATCCCACGTTATCGGCTTACAAAAGAATCAATAAAAAAATAAAGGCCACTAGTGCCAAAAAATATCTTTAAAGAATGGCAAAAGGGATAACTGCGCACAACGATTTCTTGAAAACTCCTAAATTTAGAGGGATTTTATTTTGTATGGTTACTTAAATTCACAAATTGATAGTTAGTTCATGATAACATTTTTTGTTTTTGGTAACCTTTTTCAAGGTTACCACAAGAATCTCCCACAGGTCCATGTATGATCATTACTTGCTCTCCATGACCATTAGAGATGGTGAGTATGCTCAACTGCACAGAAAATGGTTGTTTTGATTAAATTATTTCCTCTTCCTTCTCATTCCCCTCGTGGCCATAGCTGATGCTTGACCCTGCAGACTCAGACAGTGCTCCACCGGTGACCTCATTCCGAAAGCTAGACTCAGGTTTAGCTCTGGTGCCTCTTGCATAATGTCCTATAACTATAACTGGAAGCCTGCAAAGCCACCAAGCCCAGGGCTGGTGAAACACTGTTACACATGAGCTCCACGAACACGCTTCATCGCTTAATTACTGTCAGTTAGCTCTAAACTTCTTTGGTTGCATCCCAGGTCCTTTAAAGTGACCTTTCTTCTTCGACGTAAAGATTTTAAAGGTCATAGATAAAGGACAGATTTAACAAAGGTTTGTCTTAAACACAGACCATTTAGTTTCATTCCCTATATAATACATGCCCACAGTCAAGTTAGAAGTGAGGTGGCCTTGCAGAAAAATGTCATCTGCTTCACTTTCCTTCTGATCAACAAGAATGCATCTTATATACAAACATGAAACTTTTTTTTACCTTAGATACACCTGGCAGTCTTGTCCTTGTAGTTTCCTGACATGCCTTACACACATGATTTAACATGATGGTTGTGAGAACTTTAAATAGTCTGTCAGAGGTTTTAAGAAAATTTATTGGAGGTTTTTAAAACTCAGTTCAAGTCATTTCTATTAACTAACAACATAAACTTATCCTGGTTTTAATTGTGTAAAAAACAAATTCTTATTGAAAATCTAATTAATGACAATCAATTCATTTTAATCCGTAGGTTTTATTCAACCCACTAACAGAGTTCAATGCAACAACGCTATGATAATGATGGCATGCAGGAAATCAGAAAATCCTTATGATTAAAAAATGTTTCATCAATGGAAACCAGCTGATTCTATCTAATCCTCACTTGCAATCATCCATCCAAAACACGCACAGTGGAAGGAACATGAAGAAACCTTTAAAAGAAATAGAATCAGCATTGGTGGCCTCCATTCTTAACCAGCTAAGATTTTTGGCTCCCTAAATAAAATAAAAACACAAAGAAGAGGAGAAGGTCCCACGGCACAGGTTTATTATAATCTGTATTTAAATGTTTGGACAGTTTCATGCTGCAAAATATTTAAACAAGGTCTAAAAAAAAAGGTTTTGTAGACAATGTTTGTTGCAGAACTTCCTCTTCATCATGAATAGAAAGCAAAAAGCATCAACTGTGTCATATTTTCAAAAAAGGAATAAACACATATCTAATTAATATACTGTATAAACATTTAGGCAAGTTATCAAATATACAATATGTCTAAACCTCATTTGACTTTTGTTTCAATAGCATAGGAAATTACACTGCCTTAGGGAAGTAAATCTCCAGCATTGCATTTCTACACATTTAACTCTTAGCATGCATAATGGAATCAACAAATAAGCCAGGCTGGGTAGCATTTACTCAAAAAAATGCAAAAAAACAAAAATGCAATATTCAAACCAGGAGTGCATCACACACATGAAGGATATGAGAAGACTCCAACATACACGGCAAGATACATCAGTATATCATATACATTATCACATACATTTGGGGATCAGTTTCAGGTATGTAGTAAGGAGAATAACAAGGTTATAAAAATTAAAGTTTCAAAACAGCTAAATTTTGTGTCATGCCGTTTTTAATGAAATGTCAGAAAAAAGGTCAGTAAGATTGGAGCGTTTTCTTGGAGCACAGAGTAATTCATTGAACCACCTCTATCTGTGGCTACACGCTGCTGGTCAGCTGGAAGAAGGAAGGCACCTGCATTTTCCGTTCATTTATAAAAAAGACATATTTGGCTGTTTTTAAATATTTCCAGACATTAATGAGGTAGAGGCTGAATGAGTACCTGCAAATCAATCTAATTGAAATGATACTGTTTCAAAGCTATAGTTGGACAATATGAGTGGCCTCTCTACCAAATCAGATAGCCAAATTACCAGATATAACAAAAAAATTTATAGGTGACATTATTGTAACTGTAATAATTTAAAATAGAGACAATTCAGATACTTTTACTTCAGTACTCAAGAAGCAATGAAACACAAATAAAAAGAGAAACACTCATTTTATAAGACCATCATCACTATTTGGAAAATATGGATTTTTGATGCTATAGGCTTTAAGACAAAGAACATCACTTTAAAGAATCATAAGAGGCAGAAGATTTATAAGCCTGGTTTTCTCATTTAACATCATACTCTCTTCAATACTGTTTTGCATCTCAAGTGCCATATCTGGCACATCCCTGTTGATGGACTAAATTTGTGAGTTTATTATTTGTATGCAAGTGTGATGTCAAGTGTATGATGATTACATCTGGAAAAAGGTCTGCGGCAACCGTGTTACACTTTTTGTGTCTCAGGTATAATTTGATGTTAGCTGGCTAGGTATTTGGCCAGGGTTTGGTTCCATCAGCGTCAAAATCAACAGCCGGGTGGTGCCGTTTTATGTTGTCCTGGGCCGACCTCCTTCACGAACCCTGTGGTCGCATGAATGTGATGTCTGTATGTGAGCAATTTTGTCTATCTGTATGTGAAAAAGACACTGAAAGCACAAGAGAAAGCTACCAGTGTAAATGAGCATGTCTGTGAATTTCAACATGTGTCTGGGTACAAGAGACAGAAGGAGATGGAGAAAGGTTAGCACTGAAGAACATCTCTAAATATGTCACGAGCTCAGATCAAAGGACTGCAATGGTAAAAAGGGGAGAAACAGAGTGAGGAATTATTTCTGAGCAACTCCACAGTTCTTTGCTCTTCTCTTCACTATCATTTTTCTCTCCTTTTGAAATTACCAGTTCTCCTCTTCTGGCTCAAAGCCACACTAGGTTGTGTTTAAAAATCCATTCTCTCTCTTTGTTTCGGCTCTTTGCAGATCTTTTATTTGAAAAAGCGACTACACATATATTGTAGGCCTTTTCACATGTTTTCAAGATTCTGCATTTAGAAGCAGTAGACTCAATAACTCAATGTGGGGATAAGTATATCATTATTAAAAGTTAAAAGAAATTCATCAAGCAGAATAGATTTCACCTAGAATTGTGCCTATATGAACTTCTGTATGATAAATTTGAGTATTTATTCCATCCATCCATCCATCCATCCATCCATCCATCCATCCATCCATCCATCCATCCATCCATCCATCCATCCATCCATCCATCCATCTTCCACTTATTCCAGGTCAAATCACTGAAAGTAGCTGGTCTGGTTCCAGCATGAAGAAGCTGCGATATTAAAAAAATTGTCAAAGGTCTTATGGTGACACTGATGTCATAGAAAGAAAATCATGCTGGAACACAAATTGTTCTAATTTGAGACTTCAAGCAGGCCCTGTATCTCCAACTTTGATAATTTGCAAAACGACTGGTGAAGACATGCTCCACAGCAGAAGCCTTCATCAGTCTGTTGTGTCACCAGTGTACAAACGAGTACAAGAAGGGGCAACCCCCTACTATCTGACAGATGGACTCTGAACTATCTGAAAACACAAGGAGGTTGCACTGAAAGAACATAGCCAGTCTCAGTGGGATAATACTAACAAATGGAGTTTAAACGAAAATTCAACATGAAAAACTCACCATTACCTCCAGCTTCGTCTAATTACTCCTCCATGCAGCTCTGCTCCACCAATCAGCGTCAAGTCTGCGTTTCTCCCAGGCCAATCATCCTTCAAGGCTCCGCTTTAAAAGATCTTCATCCATGGAACCCTCTGTTCTGCAGCTGGACTTTGACCCTCCTCCACCCCATCTCTACCATTTGGCTTCCAAACTCTTTCCAAATCTCCTCAGGCCTCCACTCCAACACCAAGATCGGATCTCAGGGGGGAAGACATCTAACCCTAAATCTAACCCTAAGATGTTCATTCAAGCCCATGTCATTCTCAGCATTCACGTCTTCCACTGGGGTCCGAGCACCAAAGATATAAACATTCACTAATAAACTGTTCTAATTGCATCCCTGTCTTCTCTTGTGAGTTTCCAGGTTGAAATAGACATATAACACCATATCTAGGGAACAAACATGGGAAGAGCTTTGGCAAATCCAATTTTTCTTTATTTTTCTGTACTGATTCATGATCACAACAAAACATTTCATACCAAACAAACAAACTTTGTTTAAAGCTTCTTTAGGAGAAATTTTGGTATTTTTCATAGTGAACAGATATTTGTCCAAATGAACCGTCACCAGTATGAATGTCTTCTTCGCACATATTTAAACTGTCTTTTTTGCTGAAGTTTTTATTTATTTTCCAATTTTTCTCCCTTTATTTTAAATTCACTGCCCCATCTCAGCTCCCAAAGGGTTATGTAATTCATCGGACTCCCTCTATCTCTATGTTGTTCCCCTTTTTTCTCCAACACTTTGGCTGACTCTTTACACACGGGTGGAACAAATGGAGATCAGACAGACTAAAGCTAAGTTAGGCCCCTCGTTGCTCTGACAAAGCTGCAGCATTACCCCTCTCATTTAACCAGCCCTCTGATCCGCTGCCTTGCTAACACACACACACACACACACACACACACACTTAAAAGGGCACACTTTGTTCTAATTCCTCTCCTTAACAAACATTCATTGTGCATGTATAAATATGTCCAAAGCTTTTCATGCATTCTTTTCATGCACAAGTGACATTTCAGCCCTTGAACAATGTTGCCCAAAGGGTATCTGATGATTTCCTCTGTGGTGCTCTTTAAAAAATGGTTCCCTCAACCAAGAGAGTAAGTGCCTTTTTTGGGGATAAAGTTCTACTATTATTATTATTAATATTATTATTACAAAATACAAAACTTTACAACAATGTTGTCTGCTTAGTAGGTCTGACCTAAAAAAACATTTTAAAAAGTATTCCTACATAAGCAGTATATTTAATCTTCATGTAATCATTATATTTTTAAATGATATGCACATTCTAATAGCAAATAGTTTAAACCAATTTGCATTGTTTTAGTTAGTCTTTTCTCACCTAGTTAATGCCTTATTAAGGCACTGCAGTTTTTTACATGAGCATGGAGCACAGTAACAGCTAGACAACATTTAAAGTAAAATTGTAAGACCACTTCAGGTTGCCATAATCTGTAGATTTCTTATATACCTGCATCACATTCTTGCATGCTGGAACTGTGTTTTTTAGATAATAATGTCCCATGTTGTGATTATTAATCCGAGAATATTATTTAATTGTTAATATTAATATTTTAATATTTTATCAAATAATATTTCGGTCTGTAAAAGGTTGTCCTGTGAATACCGGCCCAGTAAGGCGATGGTATTAGGACAAAATAGAAAGGTGTGAGACGAGCTCTGACATTATTGAACAGCAGAAACTCTGCACATATATGTAATGAATTAAAGCAGAATTAAAGAATATGGAAGACTAATGAGTTATGTACAATATAAACAAGATGATTAAAGATGATTGGAAATCATGACCAAAAAGAGTGATGCAACATTACCATGCAATGTCATTTATGTTTGAGAACCAAGGATTATATTGAAGAATCTGGAAGTGAAGTTAAGTTAGTCTAGGAACCAACTCAAGCAATAATCAGCAATGTTTAGACAACCCTTCACAATGCAAGATCAGATAAAATATTATTTTAATAAAATAATGTTTTAAATAATGATCTGCTGAATAAAACCAACCTTCTGGATGACTTATTCTCAAAGGTGTCTCATTAGCTGCCTTTACATATTGAAATAATATTTGAAGAAATATTATTAAGGGAATATTTTGGAAAGAGCCAAATCTTTCTGGAGAAATGGGGCTTAATGATATTTACTCAGTTATCAGATTTAGTGAAATAATGTTTAGGGACTATTATTCACTAGCTTGAAACTAACAACCTTTTTGTTAAATAATCTTTAGCACCAGAATCAAACACATACCTTTGAAATACCAGGGTCAATAAAAGGGTTAAAATGCATAAGCGCGGACGGCGCGTTATGGTCAATTTTCAGGTTTAAAATTACCCTTCAAGTAAAGTTTGTCTTAACTTTAAAAACATACAAACAAAGAACACAAAACTGGGCACGTGTGCTGCAGATAGCCTGCTAGCACCAAGATAGCGGAGTTCAACACAAGCAAACCAAACTTCATAAAATGAAAAACGTTTAGATCATTTCAATCTAAATCTTTCTATTACTGTTCTGCCCAAAACACTTAACTTGATGAACTGTGTTGAGGAATGTTGTCGAAGCGACGATGGAGTTTGAAGAAGGTATCCACAGTGAACAATGGTTAGCTACAGCTAACTTCCTTAGCATTGGGGGGTTGAAGGTGCTCTGTGAACAAAGGGTTAGCTTCCTGCTAACCTCCAGCTGTGGATGAAAAATGGCTCGTTGTGTCCACCAACCACACTGCACGTTAACACGGTGATGCGGTCTCTGCTGTCTTCCTTCCAGACTGGGAGACCGCTCTGCTCGGCTTCATAGAGACCGCTTCTCTGTAGGGAACTTCTCTGTGACAATTTGCTTCTGCAGGCCTCAGAGAAAAAGTAAGCAACTCTTACACCTTAATTTCCCGGTTCATGAATGAAAATACCGGATACACAGACAGTATTTCATTCGTACTTATCTTTGCAAATGATCAATGATCGTATGACATCCTTGGATACAGTTGAAGAGTTTATGTCTGTTTGCCAGCAAAGAGACATCAGCGCGCTTTGTCTCCCCTATCTGGTCCCTTTCGAAGGCCGTGTGGAAGAGGGTGGATGTAGCAACAGCTGTGCTTTTATTTGGGCAATGGCGTCACAGGAAGTCCGCAGTTATCCCGTTCCCTGGCTGTGCCGGAAGAAGGTTAATGCACTTTATTTTGAAAAGTTCCAGAAGAGTTCGTACCGGAGTTTAATGTTGAAATCCATGGCTGGGTCCCAACATCCCTCCTTTTG
>JAHUTJ010017276.1:0-25412 GCA_036250325.1 Characodon lateralis | reverse complement strand
CTGAAATATTTCAGTTAGTGTGCAATGAATCTAAAATATATGAATGTTAAATTTTCATCATGACATTATGGAAAATAATGAACTTTATCACAATATGCTAATATTTTGAGAAGGACCTGTATATAAGCAAAGCTAGCAGAGCCCCACTGCGATAGACCTGTAGCTGTAAATGCAGCGCATTGTGGCTCTGCAAACTGTTGACTCAAGTGGGCCAACTACAAATGCATGCCACACTTTTCCGTTTTTTATTTATAAAAGATTTTTGAATCCACATATCATTTTCTCTCCACTTCACAATCACACACTACTTTGTCGTGATCCATCACATAAAATCACAATAACAATATTTTTGTGACATGATAAAATCTGTAATCTGTCTTAAGTATACTTTCAAAAGCATTCTTCTATCCTTATGCAGTGTAATCTTACTTGTAAAGATGTGACCAGTGCGGTCAGCACTAATAGGTAAAGGTTGGATCCTATTAGAGTCTCTTTAATCTCATCAATATTCTCCTCAGTGAAGCCTATAAAAATGTAGACAAATTTATTACACAAAAAAAAACAAAAAACTCATACACATGCAAATGATCTGAGCTACATCAACAGCATCTTAGAAAGAAACAACTTGCATCTCAGCTCACCAAACTGTCGGAGGGAATAAACTATATCATGCAGATGGATCCAAAACCTGAAAGTTGTCAGAGAGATTCCTTCATAGGACACGGTCAGTGGGAGCTGCATGCTGCTGCTGTTGACCTCCTGCCAAAACAACGACGGGCATAAATGTGCAAACCACCTCAGTTTAATCTGAAAACCCAGCATGTTTGATCCCTAAGGAATTTGTGTGGGCTGCCCTCCTACCATGAGATCTTTGACTCTGCAGCTGAGCTCATTGACCAGCAGCAGAGGCAAATACATCATTCGTCTGCCCTCCTGGGAGCTGCAAGGAGACAAGAAGAAGGGAGTTTCTCAGAAAGTGTGAGGAACTCTTAACAATGTGTACACATAAATTGAAAAGGTTGCTCTATTTGGGATATCCCTATTTTATTTTTTTCGATTAACATTCTTTTATTGTATCATTTAATTTCTTTAAAAAGCCTGCAGCTATTAAGGGTTTATAGATTAATATCTTGTTAATTTTGGAATTTCTGTCTTGTTCTTTAAAGCTTTCCTGAGATTGTTTTGGGTTGTTTACTGTTCAGCATTAATATGTTTCATAGCAATGATGCCTCATTCAAATCTTACTTTATTGTTCTTGCACGTTTACATGTTATAGATTTAGTTTTACGCATCATAGCTTAGCTTGCATCTTCTGTTTTGGTTCCATTTGTCATGTCACCTGTCTTTCTGCATATTTGTGACTAAATTAAAGCTTAAATTAAAACTTGTGATACAGTTTTGTTTCTACTGAGTTTGTCCTCCAAGATGTGACAATTAAAAAGTTGCTTTAAGATCATCTCTGACTCAACGTTTTGCAAAGCTAAATAAGAACTTCATGTTTATGTTTAATAGCATGTGCAGCAGCAGTGAATCCCGACTGCTGCTCACTTACACCCTCATGTAGCGGCGCACGTCACTGGGAAGCCCCGCCTTGCTGAAGCTGAACTCCTCTGACATCACAGTGACAGACAGGTGCGGTCTCCAATGCGACACAGGACTCTCAGATCCAGGCTTCTGGTGGGAAGACAGCAATATCTGATATGCAGCAAAGCCACAGTGGCACAGGGCAGAACTGGGACGCAGTTTCATACATACTGTTGTCAGGAGATACCTTCATTGTGCTCTTCTGCCCTTCTGTGTGTGGAGGAGTTACATATGTGGTAAGATGAGCAGTGTAGTGGACCTCTGTTTTGTCCTCCAGGGGTGAAACACCAGCTTTGTGAACATAAACAACCGCATAGAGAGAGCCATTATTCCGAGTCTCCTCTGGCAGAGAGATGCTCACCTGTCTGCGGAGACATGGAGACATGCTGCTGTTTGTGGGAGATAGATTTTCATTAGAATAAAACATATTTATATACACACAGTGCTCCTTGCTAGGTAAAAGTATTCATACTCTTGAACTTTTTTATATCTCATGGCTTTACAAACGCAAACATCTGTGTATTTTTTTTAATGATGTCTATTTCATAAACAAACACAATGCAGTGTGCATTTGTAAAGGGGATCAAAAAGACATGATTTTCAAAACATTTACTGATAACATATTCTGTGTTGTAGCGTGAAATTGTATTGAGGCCCCTTAACCCTGATACTCCAAAAAAAAAAAAAAATCCAGCACAAATAATTGTTTTACATGTTATAGATTTAGTTTTTGAACCATGGCTTAGCTTGCATCTTTTGTTTTGGTTCTGTTTAAGAGAAATTTTAATTTTCATGTCACCTGTCTTTCTGCATGTTTGTGACTAAATTAAAGCTTAAATGAAATCTTGTGATAAAGTTTTGTTTCCACTGAGTTTGATATAAAGATTAAAAAGTTGCTTTAAGATAATTCCAATGTTTTCCAAAGCTAAATAAAAACTTTATGTCTATGTTTTATTATTTTATTATGATATTAGAAGTTTCATATTTGATCCTCTGGTCTACCATTATTGCAGCAAACAGCATGTTTACTGCATGTTTAGCATGAATTTGTACTGAGCTCCGTTAAGCCTGATACCCCAAAATAAAATCCTGTGCAAATTATTGATTTCAAGCATCACATAATTAGTAAATGAAGTCTACCTGTGTGTAATTCATGCTCAAACTGTTGAAACCAGAGTTAAAAAATGCAAAGAAACTGCCCACCTAAACTTACACAATAGGGCAAGGACAGTTTTTGTTAGAAAAGCAACCAAGACGCCCATAGTAACTCTGGAGGAGCTGCAGAGATCCACAGCTATAGTAGGAAAAATCTGTCAACAGGACCACAACAAGTTGTGCATCTAGAAATGTGCACCTTAATTAGGTGTGGCAATAAGAAGCCTCTCTTAGAAAAAGGCCAAAATAAATCATTTTTAAAGTCCTGTTAGCGCAAGGCACTGGAAGAATGTGCTCTGGTCAGCTGAGATCAAAATTACACCCAGATCTAGAGACTGCACATCACTCTGAACACACTATCCCTTCCAGTATCATCATGTGGGGAGGCCTTATTTTTGGCAGGTCGAACCATGAAGGCTGCAAAAGATTTTAGACTGGGATGCAGGTTAACCTACCAACAGCACAACAGCCCTGAAAATATAGTCAGAGTTACAATGGAATGGTTTAAATTAAAACATATTTATGTTCCAGGTCTAAATGCAATTGAGAATCTGTGAAAAGGCTTGAAAATGTATGTCTACAGGGCTATTTTGCAATAAAGAATGGGCAAAAACTCAGTCTCTGGATGTGAAAAGCTGGCAGAGACTTGCAGCTGGAATTACAGCAAACGCATTCACTCAAAGATGAAAACAAATGTACACCACAATTTTAAGATTTTAATTTGAACAAAATGTTGAGACCATGCATCCTTTTTTTCCGCTTCACAAATATGCACCACTTTGTGTTAGTCTACCGCATAAAATCCCAACAAAACACATTAAAAGACGTGGTTTAAAAAATATGAAAATGTTACACAACCACGATTACTTTTGCAAAGCACCATACGTTGTAGTGTCAAACTCACCTCTCAAATGCAGAATGAGGGTCAAAGGGATCTACTCTCACAGCGAGGGTGAGCTGGCTGTTATCTGGGACGAGGCAGGTATAGACACTCATCTGAATAAAGGAGTAGATGATGGAAAAATTACGTTTTAAAACTAAAGAAAAGCAAGAATACTCGGAACCAAAAAACTCTTGTTGGTTCAAAGTTAGACTGATTATTCTACGGGGGAACTCTTAGCAGTACAGTGCGGTAATAACTTAATCAGACATTTTATGCATTTTGTGATTCACAGCAAAATGTAATAGATAACATTCATGCATAAATTAATAGTTCTGAAAAATATGATTTCTTATCCAGAGTCATGTTTCTACACATGCACACATTTACTAAAACATTTTCATTTGTCTATTTATTTAAACTTAATTATAATATGACTGAAAGTAAAGAACAGCTAAATATATAATTGTATTAACTGTGTTTTTTAATAAAGAATATTCAATATGGCTAAGAGCCTTATACAGAGAAATGTTACATAAGCGAATTAAGAGTGTTGTGTGTTGTGCTGAAAATGATGCGCTGGATTTCGGTATATTTTCCATCATTGTTTTAAAAAATCCTGCGCTAACCTGCAGTCTGGGTTTAGCTGCCAGGTAGGAAGTGATGCAGGGATCTTCCCTGCCTCCATCGCAGGGTTTGGTGTTGAGGAAGCCGTACAGCAGCCAGGCGGTGTGCAGCGTATACACCACGAAGACTCCCAGCAACAGCTTGGCGACGGAGCTCTTCTTCCCTCCGCTGTCTGCGGATTTGGAGCAACAGGATGGGAACATTGCGGTTATGAGGTTATTTAACACAAAGCGAAAGACGCGCAATGTGCGCCGAAGAGGCGAAAGTCGGGCTCGTCAAACCACACAATCCGCACGACTTCCTCCCAACCGCAGCATCCTTCCGGTTATATCTGCATCCAGCTGACCCAGTGATGCTGATGCACAAAAAATCCTGTGCGCCTGCGCAAACGCTGTTTTACCAATTCGAATGTTACAAAGAAGAATTGACTGAGATAAACATAAATAAATGTGTAAATTTTGTGTACTCGACTAAATTTCTCTTCATGTAGCCAACCTGTGCATGTCGGCTCCATGTGTTGTTTTTTTCTGTACAGACATGATGGATTCACTACTATGTGAACCAGGGCTCACATGGGCTGAGTAGTAGACCTGGTTTCAATGTTGATGTGACACGTAGGCATCGTTTAGACAGGAGTCATATGCAGCCTTGATTTAGACGTAGATGTTTCGTCAAAACCAAGCCAAACGGTTTGCTCTAAAGGTTTTTGGTTTATGTAAATGCTAAAACTGTGTGACTTGTACTTTACTGGCACATATAAAACATCAAGTAATATAATATAAAAAGTCACCCTATTCGGTTTTATTTCAGTTTCCTTTCATTGAATCTGGATGCCTTGTTTTTCGTTTTTTACCAGACTACGGAAACGTGTGAGACCCTCTGTATGCATCAGAACCTAAATGATTTTCAGATCCCATTTCTACAAAAACTGGACTGCTTTTGTTTCAATAAATATTACATGTTTAGTTTATTTTTTAGCAGGCAAAAATAAAAGGATTGCAGTAAAAGTGTATTTGTGCCTCTTATTACAATTAAAAAGACGTGCCCCGTGAGAACTTTATTATTTTGGCCCGCGGGGCACCAAGTCGGAACACCACTGGTCTAAATTATTAATAGATGTTCTTTAGCTCGCATCAGTGAAATTCATTTCGAATCACTATAAGCTTTATATGCTCTTGTTTCGAGTATTAGAAATACTATCTGATTTCAAAAAGTGCTCGTCTCTGTTATCATGTGTGTGTCATCTAGCTTACAGTCTTCTAGAAATCTCAGAGTGGCTGACTTCAGCAGAGACGATCTTTGAGGGTGGTCACCGCGGTGCATTGTGGATACTGCTCTTGCTTCTGGCCTGTTTTCTAGCTGAAGTTGCCTCAGTCTGTCACCATGAGAGCCGATAATTAGCAGCAGGTGCTCAGGAGTTTTTGTTTGTTGTCAGGGAGGTAAACTGGTCAATCCGAAGAGTTAGCATCAACAAGCGGAAGTCCAGATGATGTTTTGAAAACACTGAGAGGAAGGTTAGAGAACTAGTACAGCATGTACACAACCTGAGTTTACTTCACAGTTAGTGCTACGACTTTCCCCTCTTGTTACTTGGACTCACACAGGCTTGGGCCACTCAGGACATGACTCAAGTATGACTGTTTTTTTATGGCGGCCGATGCTGCCATGCACGTATTTTTGTTCTAACATTTTTCGGACGTCGTCGCGGTGCCTTAACAACAAACACATGTCAGTCTGGGTGAAGGCTGTGTGTTTTGTTGGAATGGAGGGAAAGCTGCACAGACTTCTGCTGGCTAGCTGCATGAACTCCTCCAGGATCACATCAGTTGGGAAACGAGTTTTCAGCTCCTTCTGCTCTCTAACGTCACGATTTGGTGGGAATCAAACCCTCATCCTTTTTAGTGGACCCACAGCGGCACACCAGCTAAAGCAAGCTGTGCCACTTGGTAACAGAAAGGTGGGATTGCTCAGCAGGAGCTACGGTGATGATGGCTCTAAATCCACATGCTGTCAGAGGCCGGTTTCATTGAGAGGTCAGTCTGCTGGGCTCAGGAAGGAGATCCTGCTGCAAGGAGGAGCAGCCTGGCCTGGTAAGAGTCACACAGACTAACTCAAGTCACTTTGATTACAGGTAACACCTTTGTTTAGTCTAAGGTATCTTGTAGCAGGAATTTGTTTTAGTCTTAGTAGATCTCAGATCTAGGAATTACCATCTCAAATGTACCTCAGCATATAAGATATTTATTGTCACTATTTGTTTAAAAATCTAAGCCAAAAGGCAGAATTGTTCAGTGCCTTTATCCGCCAGGAACCCCTAGTCAAATGCCCTTAATTTGTTTATTGGAGTAACAATTATTTCTTGCTGTAAAGACACCCCTAATATTTTATACTTTATTTTAAAGAAGCAAGACTTGAGTGCAACCTTATAGGGGTCTTCATTGATGGATGGAAAGCTGTGTCAAATATTTTCCTTCGATTGTTTTGCTGCTTTTTTCACCCTTGTTCATCCCAGTCCTTGTACCTTGCCACAGCAGCTTTCTGCAGTTCGCTTTAGAAAATAAGACTTAACAACTGGTGGACGTAGTGAAAAGGTGTCTGTTTTTAGAAAACACTTTACATTGGATGGTGTGTGATGGTCATGTATTTGAGGAAAAGCAAATGCATGACATGAGCGAGTTGATCCTCTACTACTAATGTGTAGTTTTCAGCTAATAGTTCAGGAATTACCTTGTTGGAGCTAGAATATATTTTAGCTCTGTCAAACTGTGCTATCTTTGGGATTTTTTTATACACATGACTGAAGAAATGGGAACAAATTGTGTGTTTGTGACAGACTGCTAATAACAACATGCATAATTATCTAATTTATTGTCAACACTGGTCAGTCCCTTGTGTTTGGTGCCCTCTAAATGCCTAGATGGTTCATAGCTGAGAGGTAAATGGCTTTATTAACCACAACAACAAAAACATTGCACATTTCTATGCATGCTAATACCTCTGCATGCTTCCAGAAAATGTTCGGGGGGGAAGGACCTTGATTGACAAACGAATAAGTTCTCATGAGCGAACTGAAGCTGTTTTAAACAGAGCAATGGGTTCAGAGTCACTTTGAGTGTCACATAACCTGAAATGTTTGGCTGGAGATGGGACTGCAGACAAGGAGACGAAAAGACAAGGCTCTACTATTGGTCAGTAATATCTAAGCTCCAGGTCAGTCCATATTTTGTACCCAGTTGTTGCCTTTTTAAACCTAAGCCACTCTGAGACCATCTGTTGGTAAATAGTTTGCAGTGATATAACCACATTTCTATCCATCAAACCTTGGGTCGATTATAAGAACTTAAGTTATCAAGGCGAGTCTGAACTGATTCATGGCTTGTGCAGAAGGCTCCTTTGTGAAATGACCAGCACCCACTACTGTTATCTAGATTATATTAATCAAAACATATTTTTATGTTGCTGCAGTTATTGAAAAGACAGCTCCCTTTTGTGTGCTTTACAATTGCATATTTACAGCCGAAGAATTAATGAAATGTTGTCTTCATGGCGTAGTTGTGTTTTGCTTTTCCTTTGCCAGTGTCCGTTGTGCGCAGCAGAGTGACCGATGCCCCTCTGTCCAGCGTGTCTCCAACTTTTGTCGTGGTGAGATAATCGACACTTACAAGAGTGGTTTAACTAGTATTACTGCTGTTGCTTCTGTTTTGGAGGTAAACTCAACATTATGATGCTTTTAGGGAAGCATTCACTGACTGTTGGATTTCACAGCCCTTAGACACTTAAGCAAGACAATGAAGTTGAAGGTGAAATAGAGTTACATCCTGGCTGCTGAGTATTCGTACTGAGTTTCATGTCTTGTTTATTTGACAGATGAAGTTTGATCAGGAGGGAAATGTGACATCATTTGGTAAGTGTCTCTCTTGAATGAAGACTGGTGATTGGTTCTTACATTTTTAACCAAGCTGCGGTTCATCATGACTGAACAAAGTGAGGTCCCTCAAACCATCTTATATAACTTTATGTATCATTTAGAAAAACCAGGCTGTGTAGATTTATAAAGCCAGAAATACAAAGTATTCATACCCCCTGAACCTTTCCACATCTTTTCATGTCATAACCAGAAATTGAAATGTGTTTTATGTGATAGATCAACACAAAGTAGTGCATAATTGTAAGTTGGAAGGAAAATTAGTCAACACTTTATAAAGCCACCTTTCATTACAGTCTTTTTGTACATTCTCCTATTCTAAATAGCTCAAGCTCAGTCAGATTGGATGGAGGAAACCTGGAAGCTGAAGTTTTCTCGTCTTGCACAGCTTTTCAATTAGATTTAGATCTGGACTTTGACTAGACCATTCTAAGACATACATATTCTTTTATCTAAACCTTTGTATTGTAACTCTGGCTGTATGTTTAGGGCCCTTGTCTGCTGTGAGATGACCCGGCACCGCAGCCTCTACAGAATTGCCATGCATTTCCTACCATCTCCCCACTAACTCTGACCAGCTTCCCTGTCCCTGCTGAAAAAAGGCATTGCCACTGCATGATGCTGTCATCACCATGTTTCACAATAGGGGTGGTGTATTCAGTTTGATGCACAGCATTTTAAATGCAGGCCAAAACATTAAATATTGCTTTTATCTGAGCACCCTCTTCCACGTTTCCTTTTCCTCTAAATGGGTTGTGGCATACTTTAGACATTAAATCTTTTGGCTTTCTTTCAGCAATGGCTTTCGCTACCCACTCTTCTTTCTATCAACGGATTTTCCCACCTGAGCTGTCAATCTCTGCAACTCCCCCAGTGTTACTATGGGCCTTTTAGCTGCTTCTTTAATCCACGTTCTCCTTGCCCAACCTGTCAGTTTTAGCGGAAGGCCATGCCTTGTTGGGAACATTTATTTAAGTGTTTTGGATTAAAAGGGGATGAATATCAATGCACACCACACTTTTCAGAATCGTGTGAACCATTTCCACTTCTGCTCTTCTTTGTGTTTATTTTCACATAAGATCACTTGGTGTGTAGTTGAAATGTGACAAAATGTGAAAAGGTTTGAGCATGATTTTGTGAGGTACTTTGCATAAAATGTTTATCTGTGATAATACACAATTCTTCTGCGATGCCATTTTATTTTACAGAAAAGAAGAAGACAGAACTTTGCCAGGAGCTACAACTTCAGGCTAGAGACCTTCGCTTCCAGCACAGCACCAGCCTCGCAACCAGAAACAACTGCATTATCATACGAATGGCTGTACGTTCTGTTTCTTGTTTCTAAACATTGTCTTTCAAAGCACAAGCATCTGATGGTTGATCAGCACTCTTTAGCGCGAGCCACAGTCACCTGTCCACTAGAGGGCAGGCTTGAGAAGTAGAAGTAGCAAAGGTCCTCATTTTACAGAGTCTTCTCTGAAGCTCATCTTTTGTCTCGATCATTTTCGGTGCTCCACGCGCCCGGCGCGCTCCTGGCAAACGCTGAAGCAATCAGGGCATTCCTCGCAGGATCTTACTTAATTAAATTTACTAGAGCTGCAAAACCTACATGACCTTTTGAAAAACGTATACATTTTTCAAGTTTTAAAAATACTTAGTAAATAAAATTTGTTTTTTGTAGCTAAAGAACCACAGCTTCATTTCTTCTTTTGGGCTTTAGAACAAAGAAAAACATTAAGCCTTAACAAAGAGATTAATTAATTAATATATTTTCCTGATTGGATCATTCCATATTTGTGAAAAATTAGGAGAAAAGAAGTTTCTTTTAAATAATGACTTACAAATGCTTTTTTGTACTATTAGTATTACTCTATTGTGAAATTCTAAGGAACAAATGCATAAAAATAAATAGAAACTCCTGAAACCTTTTTGTTAACTTTAAATTCTAAAACTGCTCAGTTTTAAGGTATTTTTGGACACTGTTATTAAAACCATGCAGGTCGACAGCTTGCAGACCCCTGTGCTAACTGGTTGTTTGGGTCACAAACATAAACGTGTGGTGCATGCTGAGCTATACTGGGGCTGAAATTGGTTGCTTGGGTGACACAAAAAGTTTTTAGCAATAAAAACTCCAGGTGGGTTCCAGGCATGAAACAAAGGATGAAAAAGTGGAAAACACCTCAATCCCACTGTTAGGTATGATGCGGTATCTGTTTCCAACCTGTTTTCTTAATCTAAATCCAACAGAAAGCCTGTTGGGAGAGCTGAGGAGAGATCATAAGGGATGAGCCAGGACTGTGGATGATTGGTCAAAGATTCCCCTCTCTATATGCTCCAACCTTGGAAAATGTTACAGGAGATGACTTAAGAGCTGTCCTGTACACAGAAGGAGGTCGAGCACTGGGATTTTATTAAAAACAAGTACTTGTTTACATTTGCTTTTTTTAAAGAATTTTCAGTTTGAGATGATGATACAATAATAAATATTTGATATATTATAGGGCTTTTTGCATATCTTCTGTCATATCTGGGGTGCAATTAATGCAGCTGACACTTTTAAAAAGGAGACACTTCTGAATTTTTACTAATCTTTCTCTGGAGTACTGTACCTGTTATGGTGTGGACAGTCAAAGTTGCTGCACTCGCAGTATCGTCCGCTGTATGTCTCTCTTAGATCTGCCCGCTTGTTGCACTCACAAAAGCCCTCCACACAAGAACCCCTGCCACTGCAAACTGGGGCATTTGGGCCCGAGTGGCACAAATTTTCATCTTGGGGTGAGATGGAGTTGCCCTTCATCTGGCAGTGTTGTACGAAATAAGGCTCGTAGCACTCGCATTGGCCACAGACCAGAGTCCCATGGCCGCTGCAGTCGGGGCTGTTTTCCTCACAGTTTCTTGTGCAGTTACACTCACCTGTGGGAAACTAGATGAATCAGTAGGAAACGTAAACATTTTTGGTCCACGATTCAGTTCATAAGCAGAGTTGCTCTCTGGTTCTGACAGCTTACACGGCAATGTTATCTCTAGCTTGAGGCTCACTGAAAGCCCTCTGGGTGTAATAAGAATAGGCCAGGGTCCAGTTCTGTTCCGGTTTGAGGTTGCGCTCTTTCTGGGACACTGGGCAGCTTCCACACTCACCTACATTAAAAATAGTTATTAGCATTGGTATAATTTCCTTTACATACATTATTATGTATTATCTTTCTGACCTGTAAGAGCTGTGGGTTTCCTTTAGGTTGTGTTGCTGATTGTGACATTAACTCCAGCCGGTACATTGCTGAGGTCCAGAGTCGGCTCTGTTATTGGGTGGCCTGTTGCTGTGAAGATGGTGAGAGGAAATGACTCACTAACTCCAGGCTTCAGGTAGAGGGAGACCTCCTGGGGCTGTAGGAGCACAGCTTTGGCATCTGCTGGGTCTGTCCTGCAGAAATACGAAAATCATAACTCAAAAAGTACAGTACCTTGTGAAAGTAATCATACCATTATTCTTGGGAGGAAAAATATGCTATAAAATGTTAAACAGTATCCCAAGCTTTGAACATCTCACAGTGCACTGGTTGTCAACTGCACAACTGTCAAATCATGGCCATCCACCTAAACTGAAAAAGCAGACAAGGAGAGCATTGAGGGCATAGAGAAGTAGCCAAGAGGCCCGTGGTCGCTCTGTAGGAGCTGCAGTTATCCACAGTTCAGGTGGGAGAATGTGTCAACCAGACCATAACTAGCTGTGCACTATACAAAGCTAGTGTTTATGAAAGAGAGGAACAAAGAGGCCGTCGTTGAGAGACACAAGAATTCCAGTTTAAATTTTGCCATATGCTATGTAGGGAAGAGAGGAAACTGCTAGAGCAAAGTTAAACTTTTGGCTTGCATGCAAAACTGTGTTGTGAGAAACTCTGTACTTCACTCTGAACACACTATTCCCATGGTGACACATGGTGGTGGCAGCATCTTACTGTGGGGATTTCTTCAGCAGGGACAAAGAAGCTGGTCAGAGTTGATTTAGAAGATTGATGGAGCTAAACACGGGAGACTCTTGCAAGAAAACATGGAGGCTGCAAAAGACTGCAGTCCGTAATAGCCAGGGCTACAACAGGATTGTTTAGATTAGGGATGAGCCAATATAAAAGTTTGGGCCAATATCAATATCTGATATTATTATTGTGTTATGGAATATAACTGATATTTACTGATATTATTTATGCTTTATATATTTCCACACCTTTTGACACCATGAAAAACGATCATACAGCTGAGATTGGTTCTCTGCTTCAGTTTAACACATCACAGTCCTGCTTTGCATCACTGTCACATTCCCAAACAAATACCACATGGTGAACCCCCTACCATCTCGAAACACAAACGGCAACAAGATAAAAATAAACCTCAATTATTAATATCGGCCCAGTTTTACTTATCGGACCAATACTGATATGTCCACAGATTACTTTAATGCTGATATATCGTGCATCCCTAGTTTAGGTCAAAGCATTTTATGCGGTAGAATGACCCAGTCAGCATTCAGAGCTAAATCCCATTGAGAATGTGTGGTGAGCATCCAATCCAACTAGGTTTACGCTAATTTGCAAAGAACAATGGGCAGGAATTTCAGTATCTAGATGTGCAAAACTAGTTGACACTTGCATCTGTTATAGTATCAAAAAGTTTTTGTGCAAAGTATTGACTTGAAGAGGGATAAATACAAATGCAGGGTTTTGGTTGTGATGAAAGAAAACAAAAGGTATAGGTTTACAAATACTTGTGCAAGGCGCTGTATCTTTGCTGTCACTGTTGATTATTTAGACTGAAGAGATCACACGAACATGTAGCGGGTGTCATAAAAATAGTTTCATAAATTTTCTGCTCAGTTTTTAGTCACTAAAAAGCCCAAGGAGACCGTTTCAGTTTATCAGTTTATATATCTCTCTAACCATTCTTCCTGCTATGTTTTGCCCAATAACGTACAAAGTATGTTCACGGTTATTGTATAGGTTAGGATTCTTACCCACTGTCATTCTTTTGCACCTGCATGCTGCATATTCCGGACTTAATCATCATTAAGGGTCTTTGTAACTGATGTTGCCCTATCTGACTACTTTTCTGTTATCTTTGAAAGCATCATTTCCATCGACTCAATTAGTCAAAGAGATATTATAAGAAAACGCTCAGTGAAACCTTTAACCAAGTATACTCTTCCATTTCCTCTTTGTCCTGTAACTCAGTAAATGAGGTGGTAGATGACTTCCATTCTAAAGCGTCAGACATTATTGATGCCATTGCTCCCATTAAGGTGAAGGATGTCTCTGGTGAGAAGAAATCTCACTGGAGAAATGTTCCACTGGTAAGAAGTAAAAAAGAAAAGTGTGTCGAAAAGCTGAACGGAGGTGGCGACTGACTGGACTCTAGGTTCACTATAACATCTATAAAGAAAGACTTTACAGATATAACTTACAACTGAAAAATGCAAGGGAATCGTTCTTTTCTGAAATAATCAATAATAACATGAATAATGTAACAAACCCTCCTGTGTCAGTACTTCACTCTAACAAGGCCTGCAATAAATTTGCTAACTTCTTTACTGAAAAATTTTAAAAGATTACAAGAGTAGTCTGTACATAAATATCATGTCCAGTATTAATGTGTCCCACTAAAACAAATTTTGATGACACAACTCTACCAAATCAACTACAAAAACTTTGAAGAAATTGTATAAAGTAGGTTCCTCCTATTGTAGCTATTTTACCAAGTTTTGCCTATCATGGCGTCTGATTTGATTCCAATAATAAACTCTTTTGTACGTTTTTCTCCCCAGGCCCTAAAAACAGCAATTATCAAAAGCTGGGTTTCAACAGCTAATTACCTTTTTTTTTTTTTTAACAATGACCAGCAGCTTTGACATCTTCCAGTCAGGTTTCCCTGCTCACCACAGTACCGAGACTGTCCTTGTCATAGTGTTCAATGACATCTGCATAAATGCTGACTGTGGAAGAACCACAGTGCTGGTTATTGGAACTCAGTACAGCATTCAACACTGTGGATCACAGTACACTACATGTACACTACATGGCTGGTTTGAGTCTTACTTGAAGGACAGGGACTATTTTTGTTAGAGTTGACAAAAATCACATGTGGGGTACCCCAAGGTTCCATTCTGGGACCCCTCCTATTCAATATGCTCCCCCTAGCTCAGATCATAACAAACAACAAGATAAGTTACCATAACTACACAGATGATACACAGCTCTACATTACAATGTCACCAAGTGACTATGAACCTATTGAAGCATTAGGTAGATGCATAGAACAAATCAATGGGTGGCTGTGCCATAATTTTCTTCAGTTGAATAAAAACAAAACTGAAGTAATTATTTTTGGACCAAAGAAAGAACAATCAAGGGTCAGCACACAACTTCAGTTACTATAGCTAGAAACCACAGATCAGGCCTGAAATCTGGATGTAGTGATGGACTCAGACCTGAACCCCTCAGAGGTACATAAAGACAGTCACTAAGTCAGCCTTCTATCACCTGAAGAACATTTTCAGGATTAAAGGACTAATGTCCTGGTGGGATCTTAAAAAACTCATGTGTTTATCTTTAGTCAAATTGATTACTACAACGGTGTCTTAACAAAAGGTCAATCAGACAGCTGCAGCTGATCCAAAACATTTCTGCCCATGTCCTCACTAAAACTAAGACGGTAGATCGTATCACCCCAGTTTTAAAGTCCTTACACTGACTTCCTGTACCTCAGAAAATAGACTATGAAATACTTAGATTAGTTTATAAATCACTGACTGGCTTAGAACCAAAATACATTCAAGATTTATTGCTGTCGTATCAACCTTTCAGACTACTCAGGTCTTCTGGTTCAAGTCTACTCTGTATCCCCAGAATCAGAACCAAACATGGACAAGCAACATTCAGTTCTTATGCTCCACTAATCTGGAACAAACTTCCAGAAAACTGCAAAAATGCTGAATCCTTGAGTTCTTTTAAATCAAGGTTAAAACCCATTTGTTTAGAGCAGCTTCTAATTGTTCTATTTAAACTATCAACTAAAACATATTGGGCTTCCTCCCACAGTCCAAAGACATGCCTGTTAGGTTAATTGGTAACTCTAAATTGCCCTTAGGTGTATGAATGAGTGCATGCATGGTTGTTTGTGTGTTGCCCTGCGATGGACTGGCGACCTGTCCAGGGTGTACCCCGCCTCTCGCCCATAGACTGCTGGAGATAGGCACCAGCTCCCCCGCGACCCACTATGGAATAAGCGGTAGAAAATGACTGACTGACTGACTAAAACATATTGGTAAAAGTTTCTACTAGGAATTAAGGGTAATTAGGATTCCTACCTTGGAACAGACAGCGTAAAGTTCCTCGCTGTGTGCAGTGAGAAGCAGCTCACTGTAAAAGACCCCTCCTCAACTGACCTAGGCTGAGCTGGGCTTTCCTAACAATAGTTAGGGGGAAGGTTACAGAGCAACGAGAAGGCTCTGACTCTTGCTCCAGATGTGGACAAGTTTTTAAGTAATATTCTCCCATTACCCAGATGTGTAATGGGTCAGAAGGGTTCTAAGGGAAAACCTCCTCCCCAGGGAGAAACGTTTTATTTTATGGTGAAAAAATATGGACCAAAAAGCACAGAGTGCATCAATGAATGGGTTGAAAAACGTTGAGGTCATTAATAATCAGTCTGTAGTTCATCTATTCTTTACTTTCCTTTAACATGCCACCGCAATGTACTTTATTTATGTTTTTTGCATCATGTACAGCACTTTGAATTGTCTTGCTGAAATGTGCTATACGAGTAAACTTGCCTTGCCTTACATTTGTTCTTCGGCCCAGTTGAGACAGAACATGAGCAGCAGCTTCACAGCCATCCTGCAGCCCCACAAAAGTGATTGGATAATAATCTTTAAACTACAAATTCAATCTAGCATAGATAAAAGCAACGAATGCTGCAATAAAATATCAGGATTTTTTTCTTTATGACCTAGAACCACACAGGAATATTGGTACATTACCTGACGTCTTGGTGGCCCTCGGTTATTAATCAAGGCTGTATGATCTATTTCTTCTGAATGTGATGTACCGACATGCTGCCTGTTTATATCCGCAGGGTAGGGTAGGGGAGGGGGAGGTGGGACATTTCCAAGGACCCCTGACTGACAGGGGCCCCGCAAAATATAATGCCTTGCGAAAGTATTCAGTCCCCTTGAACTTTTCAACCTCTTGCCACATTTCAGGCTTCAAACATAAAGATATAAAATTCAAATTTTTTGTGAAGAATCAACAAGTGGGACACAATCGTGAAGTGGAATACAATTGATTGGATGTGTCAAACTTTTTTAACAAATAAAAAACTGAAAAGTGGGGCGTGCAATATTATTCGGCCCCCTTGCGTTAATACTTTGTAGCGCCACCCTTGGCTGCAATTACAGCTGCAAGTCGCTTGGGGTATGATTCTATCAGTTTTGCCCATCGAGAGACTGAAATTCTTGCCTATTCTTCCTTGCAAAACAGCTGGAGCTCAGTGAGGTTGGATGGAGAGCGTTCGTGAACAGCAGTCTTCAGCTCTTTCCACAGATGCTCGATTGGATTCAGGTCTGGACTTTGACTTGGCCATTGCAACACCTGGATACGTTTATTTGTGAACCATACCATTGTAGATTTGGCTTTATGTTTTCAGAGATCCTCACTGAACTTCTGGAGTGAGTTTGCTGCACTGAAAGTAAAGGGGGCTGAATAATATTGCACGACCCACTTTTCAGTTTTTTATTTGTTAAACAAGTTTGACACATCCAATAAATTTCATTCCACTGCACGATTGTGTCCCACTTGTTGTTGATTCTTCGCAAAAAATTAGAATTTTATATCTTTATGTTTGAAGCCTGAAATGTGGCAAGAGGTTGAAAAGTTCAAGGGGGCCGAGTACTTTCGCAAGGCACTGTAGGTCAAGAATAATACACATAATCAAGGATAGATATACACACATAATACAGTTAATCATATGTTTGTTTTTACTTGTTGTTGTCAGTAAAAGTTAAATGTTCCCACTCCTGGACAAAAAAGTATACATGAATATTGACCGAACACCCCCGTGTCTGGATGAAATGGTTTGTTCCGGCCTTAGCGCACTTGACGACGATGACGATTAGTGACGACCATGTTGTCTCAGGCTTTTAAAACGGAAGGAGAAAAAAGAGGAAGCTAGACTTAAAAAACTGTATCAATGAATAGAAGGCTGAGCTCTCTGTGAGTCAGGCTGAGCATGCGCAGTACTAGCTGTTAAATTGCTTATGGGTTTTGTACAAAAATCACTATTTTGAGATGATATCAATATATTTTTATTTATTTTTTTAAGTTATACAATGCATGTTATACTTTATAATTTTATAAAGGTACAGTTAAAATGTATATTTAAGTATTTGTTTTTTAATCTTTCAAGAGTGTTAAGAGAATTTTTTATTTTGAATTTTCACAGTAACTAATATATGGAGACGGCAAAATATGGCCTTTAGCTCATTTTTTATGTCTGCTTTAAATCTTGCATAAAGTAGACTGTTGCATGTACAGTTAACTAGCAATAAATATTGTGCTTGTACTAGTATTGAACTACAGGGAATAAGACAGTTTCAAGCTTTTAAAGTTACTTATGTAAAGCTTTTGATGGGTCAGTTAGATAAAGATATGGTCAACAGAGATGTTCACAAGTCATTTTTTGCAAGTCCAAGTCAAGTCTTAAGTCTTTAAATTTAAGTCCAAGATATGTGTCAAGTATTTGAGTGACACAGCATTCAAAATGCAAATCGCTTTACAGTGGTAATGGTCTGTCATGACACTTCTGCTGTATGGTTTACATAGAAAGTTGCATTGCGATATCTAAGGTGTGCTTGAACTGCTAAATAAAAAAATACAATTTAAAAAAAGCACATACAAATGTTTTACAGATTTTTAGTTATTTTCTTACAATATTGACTTGTTTGTGGATAGAATATTCTTTTGTTTTAGCAGTGAACATCTGCTATCTTATTTTAAAAGAAAAATCAATATCAATAAATCAAATCAAATCAAAACCAAATAAATGATTATAGAATGAAAACTAAAACTGAATTTAAATGAACAATAGGGATTCTGACATAAAAGGCCCCCCAGTAACAACTAGTAACAAACTAATGATTTCAACACTGTGACACTAAGCTTGTTTGTGGCATAGATGCTGACATCAACCTTTCATATCACGCAGTCACTAACCTTTCCGGGTGGGTTTTCAGGTGGTGAATGAAATAAGGTGTGGTGGACCCAGCCTCCTGTATTTTTATGCCACAGATGCTGCAGTTTGCTGCTTGTGAGAAGTCTTTGTAGCCAAAAGTTATTATGAATAGGTGTGCTCCCCGGCGGCGCCATGATTGGGATGGTTTGCACACGCGCCACATTTGGTCACGTAGCTTTATGTCACTGCTACTTATAAGGAAAATAATAGCACACAGCAGGCAGGCATTCAGACAGAGAAGATATTGTTACACAAAACACAAAAAAGCATAAAAAAAGTTAATTTTTTTATTTTTAATATTCTCAAATTGCAAGTCCAAGTCGAGTACAAGTCTCAAACTCGAGTCCCCATCTCCAGTGGTAACAGCAACTGTGGAGGTGGGTCCAACTTTATTTATATTTTTGTTGTGGGGCTCAAAATTCCTGGCTGCGCCTCTGTCCACCAGAAACCTATCATGTAGAATCTGATCCTAATTGGTGCATTTAAGTATTTAAGCCTTAAAACACTAACCTGTAGCAGATCAGTGAGATTTCATTGATCTAGCTCGCTGCAAATGTTTACAAATCAATGTCAACTCAATGCATGCATAGCCATGCTACAACACACAAATAACATGCAGATAAAATCACTTATTTAAAAAAAAAACACACAAGTGTATGCATCCTATATTATAAAACAGCATGTTTAACTTATTCAGAAACCTGTTTCTTTATAGTCTTTGAAAGTCATCCTGACCCCAGAGTCCCTTTTGGTGTTGGATTTTCGCGGTCTGGGTCTGGAACGCTGGCTGGTCCTGGAGCTTGCCCCCCAGCTAGCATCGCAAACACACTCTCTGCCCTTTGAGTTCAGAGCTTTGGAGGCCATCCTGCAGCACAAGGTTCCACATGTCAGGCTCTGTTTCAAGATAACATGAACTGTGTCTGTGCTTGTGTCCTCATGGATCTGTGTCAACAGGTAAACTTGTTGCAAACCTGGCTCAACGATGTTGAACCAGCCATATTGGACACTTTGGAGTCCCTCGTGGATCCTAAAATCCTTTCCGCAGATAGAAGTAAGCTGCATATTCTGCTGCAGAGCAGCAAGAGGTAAAGTGCACATTCACACAGGAGTGTTTAACCTAAACATTGAGATATTTCAAGTTTTCATTTGACTTATCTTCCGTCTGGCAGCTTGTCGGAGTTGGAAACAGACATTAAAGTTTTCAAGGACTCTTTGCTGAAGATCCTGGATGAGGACGAGATGATTGAAGAATTGTGTCTCACAAAATGGACAGATCCAAGAGTTTTGTATGTTCCTGTGAAATCTTATTCATGTCTCTGAATACTGAAATCAATCACCAAAGATTTCCTAAAAGGAGAGTGGTTTAGTTGTTGCTGGAAAAAAAAAAAGGAAAAACAAGACTTGGATTAATCGCAAATGGTCAAAGTCTGCTTTTGACTCTAAAGGGTCATTACCCTCATCTACAAATAATATTTTTGTACCATTGTCCTTATTAGCTAAGGTCAGAGCTGAGCTTAGGTTAATGGTTAGTTTTTCGGTGAAATAACGAGGAACTTGAATGCTTATGATCCCACTAGAATTGTCCGCATTTTCCAAAATTATAAATAATACCTACAAACATTTATTTTGATAGACCAACACAAGTTAGTGCAAAATTTCAAAGGAAAAGGATTCGCATTTGTTTACTTTTTTTTTTTTTTTACAAATAAAAAGAAAAGTGTGGCATTAAAGTGTTTTTTAATGATGTCCCTATCAGTTTTTATCATCTGGAGAATGAATTGGCATATTAACTCAAGTCAAATTAAATGTCCTAAGTCTCTTGCAGCATCTAACAGGTTTTCTGCCAGGTTTGCTTTATATTTGGCTCCATGAATCTTTTTACCAAGTCTGACCAGTTTCCACATCCCCACATGATGTCGCCACCACCAGGTTTCAGTGTGGGGATGGTGTGTTCAGGGTTAGTTTAACTCCATACACATTGTTTTGTGTATAAGCTAAATTTACTTCTATGTTGGATAATTGATCTGGACTAGACAGTCTGATAATCCATATTATTGTGGCTTTCTTCTTTCCTCCTTCCATAAAGGACAGATTTGTGGAGCGCACAACTAATAGTCATCCTGTCAGCAGATTTTCTCACCTGAGCTGTGGCTCTCTGCAGCTCCTCTGGAGTTACCATGGGCCTCTTGCCTGCTACTCTAATTAACACTACCTACTCGGCCTATCAGTTTAGATGGGCGGCCGTGTGTTGGTGTTTGCTGTTGTGCACAGATGACTGAAGACAGTGGGTCTCACTATTTTATGTAAGAATCAGAGTAAAGAGGACTGAATACATAGGCATTCCATAGTTTTCAGATTTTTACTTTTTTTAAATGTATGAAAACTATGTATCATTAACCTCCTGCTTGACACTGCTGCTTTGTGCTGGTCTATCACAAACATTACATGAAAGTTTATGGTTGTATTGTGACATAATATAGAAAAGTAATAAAGGGTAAAAAAAAATGCTTTAGCAAGGCATTGTATTGTCTGATACAAGCTCAGACACCCTCTGCTTTGCTCCAAGATGTGATGAACCATCCACCTTCAAACTCAGACATGACCATAGACATTATTTCCTTCATTGGAAGAAAACGAAGAAGAACCATTACTAATGCCAGATGTTTTTTGGAATTATTGGAAAGCTATTTTGTAGTTGGTCCCATGCACCCACTGCTATCCCAGTTTTATTGGATCTGTCACATTTCTCCCAGTCATATTCAAATGCTGTGAATATTTGGTATTGGATTTCAATGCAAACGTGTATTTAATCTCAAATATGTTATTCCATTATTTTATTTGAGGTTCATTATGCAGCAGCATAAATGTGTTTTATGCTTAAATGATAAACTATGTATCTTTGTGCTTTTCAGTGAGGAGAGCAGTTTTGGTATCGACCATTGCGAGGAGATGGAGCTTTTACTGGAGAATTACTACATGCAGGTAGTTGAACAGAAACAATGAATATTAAAACAAATGTCGTCTGGATGCGTGTTCTGTAACAGAATTATAAAATTAAATAGACTAAAATCCACTAGGCTCAAATAGACCAGATTTATTTACCTTTTCAACAAAGAAACCCACCACAGAGGGAAAATCTCAAAAAAAAAACCAAAAAAAAAACTGGATTGGTAGTAAATATTTTCAAATAAGGACTAATTGATGGACTTCTGCATATATAACCTGTTTTGATACAGTTTCACATTAATATTTCAGAATGTTAAGTCATTTCATCTGGACGGTGCTGATTCCTGCTGAGCTGGATGTGTCTCCATATGGAGAGGCAGAGTTTCAATAAAACAATCAGGCTAAACAGAATCCAGGTGCTTTGATGAGACGTATAACATATCAGAACTCAAGGCCCACAGGCTACATCCAGCATTCAATACATCTGTAGGACCATTTGCTAGACGTGGAAGCAGTTGCCCACCAATCACAGACTAACTGGGTCCCGGGCTTGGCCTTTGCTGCAGAAGATGGAAAGCTCAGCGCCCTACCTCACACCCTGTGCTTCTTTGGCCTGGGGCTGGCCTGGGGCTGCTTATTATTATTACATCAAGGTGGCCTGCCCACTTTAGATACTGGATCCAGTCTCAATTTAATAAAGTTAATTATGCAATCAGTATACTGTCATTAGATATCGTTTTTGTAGTGCAAATCTGCTAATGACCAATGAGTATTCATCCCAGAGACAGTGACTGAATTCCTCCTCCAACCTGCTAGAATGCTCTTGTTTGGTAGTCCTCCATTGGGTGAGCAACTCTTCTCAGTGTTGAAGATGTATTTTATGAGTTACCACAGCTCATAACCTAAGGCTAATTAACTTACTGCATAAAAAAAGAAACAGAAAAAACACATTGCTTCTGGCTATTCAGATTTATGTATTGGGGTATGGTCCTTCAGGAATGAGTCTGACATCTGAAGCATTCAGGTGTTCGTTAACATAAAGCAGAGGTTGGAAGACAGTCTGTAGTGATCTAAAATAAATAATTGCCCATCAATCTGGAAAGGATTAAAATCCCATTTCCAAACAGTTGGGGGCTCATCATTTCACTGACATTTACAAGTGGAAAACATTTAGGATAGCTGCCAATCAATCATCATTGTAATTACACAAATATGGCTTGTTTAGTGGGGTTGCCAGAAGCAGCTATTTTGCTTTCAAGTGCTTTGTCTGATCCAGGTGAGATTTGGAACAATTTCTTTGAAATGGACAATTTTAAAATAAAGATGTGTGGCTGTAAATCACAGCACTGGATTTGATTGAAACTACCCACAGCCTGACATGAAAAACAACGCTTCAAACCCTTTCAAGAACTGTAGTGATGGGATGATGATGATGATTTGGGATGATTTGTGCAGTGAATGACCTGGGCTTCCTGCAGTCAATAACTCATTCTGTTTAGCAAAGTGTTCTTGAGTAAATCAGTGAGACAATTAGTTGGAAAACAGACGATAGAGAATGATGATGTTGCAGTGAGTCGCTAAGGTTCAGAGCTCAGCTCCATGTTAATGACACTCCACGATATCTTAGGTATCGTTTTTCATCTAGGTTTTTATCCAACTAACTTCAATTTTAATGGGAGACCAAATAATTTCTGGTGTGTTCTAAAGCAGGAAACCTAATTAAAAAGAGGATGTTTTTAGTTTTGACCATGACAGTTCAGATCATGAAATCTTTCCACTGCATACAGGCCGAGGAGCTGGGCAACAAGGCCAGAGAGCTGAAGGGACTGATAGACGACTCAGAGAGTGTCATCTTTATCAATCTAGACAGGTACACATCCTGATTAGACATTATTTTTACATTTCACGTGGACATACACGTCTAGAGGAAGTGACATATCAATACAATAAGGACTCAGTGTTTTTGGAAACTGCTGTTATGTTTATTTGCTCTTAACGTCTGTTGATTTTCCTTTGATTTTTAGGAAAGTTGTGAAAATATTTTAAACTACCTTAACATAAATGTGCCTATGTGTTTTGTTTTTTGTTTTTGTTTTTTGCTTTAGCCATCGTAATGTGATGATGCGTCTGAATCTGCAGCTGACAATGGGTTCCTTCTCCCTGACCCTGTTTGGTCTGATCGGAGTTGCTTTTGGAATGAATTTAACGACAGCCTTTGAAGATGTAAGTCATTCTGCTGTTAGATAATTATACCTTCCTTAAAACCAACTACAGCTTTTGCTTGTTTGTTTATTAATGTTGGCCTATTTGTGTTTATCACAGGATCCTCGTGCCTTCTGGCTGGTAACTGGCTTCATGTTTTTGGGCAGTGGGCTAATATGGAGACGCCTCCTATCATTTCTAGGACGACATTTAGAACCCTCAATTCCACCTTTGGTAATCCAGACTCAGCATGTCCACTACACTTCATTCTCAAAGTTTTCAGACCCCTTCAACTTTTTACCATTTTGACATGTTACAACCACATTCTCCAGAATATTTTATTAGGATATTATGTGGCAGACTAACACAAAACAATAATGTCGCTCTTGTCTTTTTTAATAAATAAAAATGTAAAAAGTGTAGCTATCATTTGTTTTTGGCTACCTCCTATCTCCATCAAACTTTCCATTAATTAAATTACTCCCATATGGGCTCCATTTACTAATTGACTGATCTCTGAAGACAGTTGGTTGCACTGGATCAATTTTTTTTTTTTGTTGGAACAAAACGTTTTGTTGGTCTGTCATGTAAAATTCCAGCAAACTACACTGAAGTTTATGGTTGTAACATGGCACAGTGTACCATTGTAGTACTGTAGTATATATTTGTTATTTCTTAAACCGTATATGCACCCCAGTCCTATTTACCCCTGTAAGTTATTGTGCAGAAATGTATCTAGTTATACCATAGGAATGTATGTTTTAAGGCAAGTTTCTGCTTTGTTTGTGACACAGATCCCTCCCATTTGGAAAAGAAATATAAAACCATCAGATATTAAGGCTGGAGTCAGATGAGGACCTGGTTTCAACTTTGAAAAAAACAGAACAGGCCCCACGGCTGTGAAGACTATCATAACACCATGCCTATAAGACACCATGAGTCTCACCTCTTTGTTTCCCTCTCTCTGCTATTAGTAGACTCTGAGGCTTTATCTATTTTATTCTGTCTGTATTATTGGGTTTTTTCATATCCTCAAATGGATATTTTCATAACCTATTTCAAATTCAGAGTAAAGGCACAGAATATTGCTTGGTTGGTCTTAAAGCCATGGGAAGCGAGTTGCAGAGCTAGACCTAAAACAGATTACCATCCTAACTATGAAAGGAGCTGTAATATAAAAAGGGGTTTATCCAAAAGTAGACGTATATTTATTTTATTATGAAATTTAAATATCTGTGCTAAAAAGTTAAAGGTCAGCCTCAAACTTATACACAAGAAATGGCTTTGATTTTAAACCAGAGTGCTTACAGTGTGGCGCACACAGCTTTGGAAAGAATGACTTTATCAGATGACATTCTGGTATGTGCTGTAATTGCTAACATGTGTCATTAAAATGCACTAATGCACAGCAACTGGTCTGTGTCATTTCTGATTAAAACAGTGGCTAGGCAGTCTTACCAGTTTGTTCTGAGTTGAAAAGATTAGCAGAGTATTTACAGTGCCTTGCATAAGTATCCGGCCCCCTTGAACTTTTCAACCTTTTGCCACATTTCAGACTTCAAACATAAAGATATAAAATTTAAATTTTTGTGAAGAATCAACAACAAGTGGGACACAATCGTGAAGTGGAATGAAATTTATTGGATGTGTCAAACTTTTTTAACAAATAAAAACTGAAAAGTGGGGCGTGTAATATTATTCGGCCCCTTTACTTTCAGTGCAGCAAACTCACTCCAGAAGTTCAGTGAGGATCTCTGAATGATCCAATGTTGTCCCAAATGACTGATGATGATAAATAGAATCCACCTGTGTGTAATC
>JAHUTJ010017275.1:0-25427 GCA_036250325.1 Characodon lateralis | reverse complement strand
CTGACCACTGTGCAGGACTTGTATATGTCATTCCCAAGATGAATTGACGCTGCATTGGCCGCAAAAGGAGGCCCTACACCATACTAATAAATTATTGTGGTCTAAAACCAGGTGTTTCAGTTTTATTGTCCAACCCCTGTACAAGGAGAATTAGATAGATTGAAGTCTGGACAGAACGACTGAAATGAACACATTCTTCAATAAGTTCAGTTCAGGACCAAGCTCAGCATCCTCCTCTCCTGCCCCAAACCAAACAAATCCCTCTCCTCCCTCCCACAGTCTTCCTGTCACACCTTAAATATGTTTTATTCCACCTCATGGATCCTGTCTGAGCTGAACAAGGACAAGGCTACAGGTCCAGATTGAGTTAACCCCAGAGGCCTGAGGTCCTGTGCAGAGCAGCAATTTGGGATTCTGTAGCGCCTCTTTAACCGTAGCCTGGCCCTACAGAAGGTTCTAGTGCTGCGGAAGACATCCTGCCTTGTTCTAGTACTAAATAAAGCTCATCCATCAATCCTCAACAACTATAAACCTTTTGCCCTGACATCCCACATCATGAAGAGCCAAAAGACTCCTGTTGGCCCACCTGAGTAAGCAAACAAGCACTTGTGGACACATTGATATGATGTAACATGACGTGACTTCCCTTAAGACGCAAGGTAGCTGGATGCCTTGCTCAAAAATGAAGACTTCTGTTAACAGCTGTTATCAAAATAGCTCTGCTGCAGCGAATCAAAATGAATATACAGCTATCTGGAAAATTGTAAAGTTTTACTTGTAATCCTTTCAAGTAAAATACAAAGAAATTCTGTGTGGGTCAGTACCAAGTCCTTCTGGAAAATGATATCAGGATTTCCATAAAGCTTGTCAGCAGAGGGAAGCATGAAGTACTCTAGAATTTGCTAATAGATGGCTGCGTTGACTGTCCCAGTGGAACACCAGCAGATGACATGGCACCCCCAATCATAACTAACTGTAAAAACTTTACACTGAACTTCAAGCAAAGTGGATATTGTACCTCTCCTCTTCTCATCCTGACTCTGGGTTCTTGATTTCCAAGTGAAATACAACATTTACTTTCATCTGGAAAGAGGACTTAGGACCTCTGAGCAATGGTTCAATTTTTTACTCTTTAGCCCAGATATTAATTCTGACATCTCTGGTTCAGGAGTGACTCAACACAAGGAATGCAATGTTTGGACCTCATGTATAGGATACGTCTGTGCGTAGCAGTTTTTTGATCCTATGACTTTATTTTATTTTCTTTGTGACTGAGACAACATGTGTTGTGATTGAATTGACTCCTCATTCTACTCCTTGTGAAGCTCCCCTAAATTTATGAATGGATTTTTTGGGTGACAATTCTCTCAAGGCTGCGGTTATCCCTGTTGCTGCTGCATCTTTTCCTACCACACTTTCTTTTTTCACTCAGCTTTCTATGAATAACCTTCTGTGGCTTTATTGCAAAGGGTATTAATGACTGTATACTTGACATTCGAATTCAATTCTACCCAAAAGTCAAAATACTTTATTAATCCCAAAGGGAAATTAAATGTTGTTATAGCTCATATTATGAAGGTTTCTTCAAAGAGCCGTTGTAGATGCTGATGGCTGTGGGCAGGAAGGATCTCCTGTAGCGCTCCGTCTTACAGCAGATCTGAAGAAGCCTCTGACTGAAGACACTCTGTTGTTGTAGGACAGTCTCATGAAGAGGATGCTCAGGGTTCTCCATAATGTTCTTCATTTTATGAAGAATCCTTCTATGCACAATGATCTCCAGAGGTTCCAGAGGAGTCTCCAGAACAAAGCCAGCCTTCTTTATTAGCTTGTTAGCTGCTCTGTCCCTTCTTGTAGTCGGCTTCCCAGTTGCATCTCCACTCGTCTGTTGTCCAGGTGAACACCGAGGTATTTATACTCTTCCACCACCTCCACTTTTTCTCCCATGATGCAAATAGTGTTTGACCTATTCTTGTTTCTCTTAAAATCTACAATCATCTCCTTTGTTTTATTCACATTCAAAATGAAATGATTGTTTCCACATCATGCCACAAAGTGGTCCACCAGCTCCCTGTACTCATCTTCTTGTCCATCTCTGATCCACCCCACGACACATAAAGAAACATCCGAGTATTTCTGCAGATGGCAGGAGTCTGTCTTGTACTGGAAGTCTGAGGTGTACAGAGTGAAAAGGAATGGTGAGAGTACAGTCCCCTGATAGTTCATTGTTTGCTTACTCAGGTGGGCCAACAGGAGTTCTCTAGGACCTTCATGATGTGGGATGTCAGGGCAACAAGTCTATAGTCATTGAGGACCGATGGGTGAGTTTTCTTTGGTACCGGAACAAGACAAGAGGTCTTCCACAACACTGGAACCTTCTCCTGGGCCAGGCTAAGATTGAAGAGGTGCTGCAGAATCCCACAGAGCTGCTCACAGGCCTTCAGGACTCTAGGGCTTACACGATCTGGACCTGCAGCCTTATTCCAATTCAGTCTCTCCAGTTGCATCTTCACTTGACTTCTTCAGACACAAAGGTGGAAGGTGGAGGCAAGGGGACCATCAGCATCTTCTGATCTGGTTGAAGCCAAACATTTAGAAGCACAAGGGTCCAAGGCTGAGGAGGAAGATAAAACATTTGAGGTGTTACTGGACAGCTGTGGGTCCTGTGGGTCAAAGCAGGATGGGATGTCTGTTTGGCTGTGAGCAGGAGAGGAGGATGCTGAGCTTGTTTCTGAACTGAACCTATTGAAGAATGTGTTCAGTTCATTGGCTCTGTCCAGACCTCCATCGGTCTGATCATCCTTCTGCNATCATCCTTCTGCTTGAAGCCTGTGATCTTCTTCATCCCTGTCCACACATCTCTGATATTGTTTTGCTGGAGCTTGCTCTCCAGCTTCTTCTTGTACACCTCCTTGTTGTCTCTTATCTTGACTTTATGTTGCTTCTGTAAACTCCTCAATAATTGCCTGTCTTCCTCCATGGGGGCTCTTTTTTTCTTGTTAAGCAGGTCCTTCGGGTCACTGGTGAGCCAGGGTTTGTTATTGGGGAGGCATCTCACCATTCTGGTGGGGATGATGTTATCCACACAGAAGTTTATATAGTCGGTTACACACTCAGTTGTGGCATTGATGTCCTCTCCATCTGGCTGGCACAGTGAGTCCCAGTCTGTATCTTCAAAGCAACCTTGAAGGGCTTCTTTAGATTCCTGTGACCATCTCATGTCAAGACTGACTCCACCATGTCAAGTCAGTTGTTCTTCCCATGATTGTGTAGCCTATGGATTCTGGAAACCTTTGCAGGTGTTTAGTTTTAAATAACTGATTAGGGTGTGAAATGCAGCCTCATAGAGGGGACAGTGTACTGTGTCCTGTTGGTGTCGGTCCCATACCCGGATATATGCAGAGGCTTGCGTCAGGAGGGCATCTGGCATTAAACATTTGCCACATCTTTCACTTGAGTCAAGAACATGATCTCCATACTGTATAGGCCAAGGCCTGGGTTAACAACGACCATCATTGCTGCTAGTGACCAACAAGGTACCTGTGGAAATAGGGCTACTGTTGGTCAGCAAAGAAGAAGAGGAAGAAAATGGGGAAAATGTGCCCAAAGGTAGGAATAAAAGAGTCTAGGACTGAGAGTAGGGGTTGAATGTTGAGACTACGACAGGAAAAGCTACAGTGTTGGCTGATATGATGCAGAGGAGGAAGGTGGACATACTGCGTGTATTTTAGGGACCCGGGTGGAAAGGTAGCAAGGCTATAAGCTGAGGAGTAGGGTTCAAGCAGTTCTACCATGGTCTCGATGGGAAGAGAAATGGTGTAGGAGTTAACGTGAAGGAGGAACTTGTCAGGAATATACTGGAGGTGATAAGACCTCAGATAGGGTGAAGAAGCTAGAAATTGAAGGTGTTATGTTCTAAATTGTTAGTGGTTATGCCCCACAGGTAGAATGTAAGGTAGAGGAGAAGGATAAATTCAGGTGTGAGTTAGATGAAGTGATGCAGAATATCACTTTATCTATATAAAGTGCGGCATTTATAAAGGTTAGCTATAGCCATACAAAATACATGTGTGTGAGAGGGATGAGAGGGACCCTAGTGGACCCGTGAGGTTACAGAGAATACGGATAAAGAAGGTGGAGGATTTTAAGTAATTAGGATCAACGGTCCAGAGCAACAATAAGTGTGGAAAAGAGGTGAAGAAACATGTCCAAGTAGTTTGGAATAGGTAGAAAAAGGTATCAAGTGTGTTGTGTGACATAGAGTATCAGCGAGAATGAAAGGAAAGGTGTACAAGATGGTGGAGAGACCACCCATGTTGTATGGTTTAGAGACAGTGGCACTGATGAAGAGACAGGAGGCAGAGCTGGAGGTACCAGAGATGAACATGTTGAGGTTCTAGTTGGGAGTGACAAAGATGGATAGGATCAGAAATGAGTACATCAGAGGGATAGCTCATGCTAGATGTCTTACAGATAAAGCCAAAGAGGCCAAAATGAGATGGTTTGGAGATTAAAAGGAACGGATACTGAGTACATCAGGAGAAGGATGCTGAGGCTGTAGTTGCCAGGCAGGAGGTCTAGAGGAAGAACAAACAGGAGATTTATAGATGGAGTGAAAGAGGACATGAAAAAAGTGGGTTCAGCAGAAGAAGATACAGATGATAGAGTTAGATGGAGACAGATGACCCGCTGTGGCGACCCCTGAAAGGGAAAAACCAAAGGAAAAGAAGAAAGAAAGCAGGCACACATGGTGTGACACAATGAGTTTCCAATATTTTTCTTTTTCACAATATTCCAATTTTCTGATATGCTAAATATTGGGTTTTCATTATCTGTAAGTCCTAATCATCAAACTGATAAAAAATAAATGTTTAATTCCTTGTTATATGTATCTATAATATATGAGTTTCACTGTCCGAAATGAGTGACAAAAAATACAGAACTTTTTTATGATATTCTAATATTTTAGAGCTGTACTTGCATGGTAATTATAGAACTGGCCAAGCTGCCCCAGCTATTTGTTACTTGTGTGTGAAATGTAGTTTAAATTTATTACTGATTTTTATTTATTCCACAATGATTTCATATGATTGATAACTTTGTAATATTTCAGGTATAATTCCAAATGAAACTAATAATAAAATCCATTCAACCACTGCACTCTGGACTGAAAGCAGCCTGAGTCCTGAGGTTGCGCTGATCAGTCGTTAGATCTGTGTACAGTACATAAAGCCTCACATACCATGTATGCCAAATCAACAGTGTTTCCCATGTTATTTGAGGTAATAAAGATGGTGTCCCATTTATTCTGAAATGAAGGTATGTAAACCTTTAACTGGTGTTATATTTTGAACCCAGAGAGGACAACCTGTAGTGTGTTGGACTAAAAGAGTAAAGAGTAAAACATTTGAAAGTCTGTTGAACATCTGCTTTATTAACTTGCATTAAGTTTATTTCAAATGTTTATTTCAGCTTATAACAGAAAATGTGTTTTGGTTATAACTGAAACACAAACTAATAAATGTAAAGGCAATGGGATTGTTTGACTAACTCTATTATGATAAAGTACTAGCAATATCTTTACTCATTCCTGAAGATCATATTGTATTAATGTGACACCACTGAGTCATACATCTATAGACAAAAAATATAACCAGTACAATACCTGAGTCAGCTGGTCCAAAATGTTGTATTTTCTTGTATTAGTTCATACTATTGGAAAATGTGTGTGTGTTCTGTTCTGCTCAGGTCCTTCATCTTCAGCTTGTTGAGTCTATTTACTTCAGCCTGTGGCACCACCACACCCTAACCTGCACCATCAGTGTTCAAACACAGGTGGAGTTTCAGGCATATTTCTTATTTAATGAGAGCATGTGTCATCTAGCAGAACAGCTTCTGCTGACAAAACAAACTGCTCTCTTCACAACACCAGAGTACAAAAAGTCTTAAAACATCTTGAGGTTTTTAGTTTTAAGAATCATTGCTTTTAGTGGCCAATATGTAAGTTTCTGCTGGTCCCATGTTTATGCCTAAGAGAAAAAATGTCCGCTCATTTTAAACAGAAAAGTTTTAGCACCTAATACGTTTTCCTTTTTTCTGTCCAAGTAGTCAGTAAAAGTTTTTCGTAATGTACTGATGACTGAAGTTACCTTAAAAAGTCTGTGAAATGTGTATATTCAGCTTTTTTTCTAAAACATTTTGATATAGTTTTGTATCTCTTACATGTTTCCATTTTAAGTGTGGTACATAAGATATAAGAATGAGTTAAATGTATGGGGTAAGAACACCCCATAAAAATGCAGTAAATGAAAAGTCCAACATATTAATCAGGAAATCCAAGCTAACTTTGTGATTGTCTATGTCCCCCTGCTGGAGGCCCCAAGCTGTCACAAAGTTCGCTTCAGTGATGAGGAAAGCTTCATTAAATCATCCTGGGAATCAGATACTAACAAACTGAAATATTTTAGTTAACATTTTATTTTTTGTGCTGTTTATTTAAAAACTGATGTCAGAGGACTGATATCAAGCAAGTAACCTTCTGTTGGGATCAATTTAGCTTTGGCCTAAAAGTTAACAGTTAAAACAATTGGTGAAAGCAAAAATGACCAAGCAGATACAGGTACATCTCAAAACAAATTTAAATATTGTGCAAAAGGTTTTATATTTTTGTCACTTGTGTCAAAAAGTAAAACTCACATTAAATAAATTCATTAGTTAAATATATTAAACTCAGTATGGCTGACAGATAATGAAAACCCAAAACTCTGTCTCAGACATTTAGAACATTACATAAGATCAATAAAATTAATACTTTTCACTTTATTATACAGCACTTGTCAAGTGTGATAGAAGCCTAGGTTGCTTCGATTGCGTTCTTCAATTTATGTGCATTGTTGGGTCTGGTGTCTCTCATCTTCCTCTTGACAATACTCCATGGGGTCTCTATGGGGTTAAAATCAGGCCAGTTTGCTGGCCAATCAAGAACAGTAACACCATGTTCACTGTACCAGCTTTTGGTACCTTTAGCAGTGTGGGTCAGTACCAAGTCCTGCTGGAAAATAAAATAAGCATCTCCACAAAGCTTGTCTGGAAAAGAAAGCATGCAGTGCTCTAGAATTTCCTGGGAGATGGCTGCATTGACTGTAGACTTTAGAAAACATAGTGGACCAACACCAGCAGACAACATGGCACCCAAGATCATCACTGAGTGTGGAAACTTCATACTGGACCTCAAGCAATGTGGAATCCGTGCCTCTTCCCTCTTTTTCCAACCTGTGGGACCTTGCCTTCCAAATGAAAACCAGTCTTTGGCCCACAGGGGGTGGCAGTCCAGTTTCTGGTTCAGGAGTAGCTTGAGATGAGGAGCGCAACATTTGTGGTCCATGTTTAACATTCGTCTAGGAGTAGTTGCTCTTGATGCACTAACTCCAACCTCAATTCAGTCCTTATGAAACTCCTCAAAATTTTTGATTTAAATAAAATATTTCACGTTTAATGAATCTATATGCAACTTTCACTTTCTCAAATGAGTGACAAAAAAACGTTTTCACAATATGCAGTTTTGATAACTCCAGATGGGGCCCCCAAATAATTTTCTGCTTGGGTCCTCGTACGTTTGGTTGGCTCAATAACCAACAAAGCCTGTACATTTGTACCGATGACATCAGTCAAGACATCTTTGTATTATGTGAGCATCTGACATAGTTTCCCTCTACCTGAAATAAAGCAATCCGTTTTATGCCCAGACTATCTTAATGTGTTGATTTGACAGCAGGGGAGAAAGATTTAGATTTAAGACAAGTAGATATAGAAAGTGTATTCAGTTGGCTTGAAACCTTCATAAACCTGAATAGAAACATCACCCCATAATAACTGCCACAATGTATGGAACTGTATTTATTGGTTTGGATGAGAAGAGCAATCGCAGTCAACAACCAAATCAGCAAAGGCCTCTCCAATAGTTCTCTTTCTAAACAGAGTCAATAATGACTGAAATAGAGTTGTGGAGAAGACAACAATGATACAATAGAAAGGTTTTAATCTATAGCAAATATTTCTGCTCCAGCTCCAATTAGACTTTTCACAATTCTTTCACATAGTAAAAACAACAACTCCAACACATTGTTGCCTTAGGTTAGCAGAGAATGCAACCACCTCAAAATACCTTCCATCTCCCTGTTCCAAAAACGGGTGAAGAAAATCCTCCCACGGGAACGTTAAAGTATGCGCTGAAAACAAAGCAGTCTCACACAAGTCAGCATTTGTTTACCAATAAAACCCCTTTTAATATTGTTTTTGGAACACTTAAATAACATAAAACTAATTGTAATTATCCTGATGTGATGGATATGGGATCATGGGTGGTTTTAAGTCAGTGAAGGTCTGGATGCAGACTGTGAGCATCTTATTTCTCCACCGCTATGTCCAACGACAGTGTGCGTCCGCAGGCACCTCAAAAGTTGATGGCTTTGCCAAACGATGCTGCCAGGTTGGCTTCTCTAAAAGCCTCCGACACAGTCTACAGGAGGAGGGCAGAACAGAGACAGGAAAATAAGAAGGGTTAACCCAAAGTAAAACTGTTAACTAGCAACCTTAATAAACTAAGAGTACAGATTCTATGCATAGCAAATGAAGGAAAACATGTTTCATTTCAATAATAAAGAGATTTTAATCTTTAAATTATTTGTATATCTGTTCCACAGTAAATGTGATGATTTACATTCTCTCCACTCAGGAGAACATTCATCACTATTAAAGTTAAGGCAAGACAGTGTGGAGAACTCATCTCTGGGATAGTGCCAATTCAAAACAAACGTCATCTCAACGCACAGGACAGATTCTTTTTTTTATTTTTTTAAAACACAGAAATCTATCATATAGATTCAAACTGCGATCATCTCAGTTTAAATACAGTACAGTTTATAAACTTAGCTTATAATCACAGTTAGTAAAAAGCCCAGCTAATCACACTGTCATTTTGTGGACTGTGTGAAGTTTCCCAAAAGCTCCCAGTGATCCTCTTCACCCCCGTGTTCTGCCATCAACTGCTCCAGTGTCTACGTATCTTCTTTTACATTTTTAAATTGTATCAGTTAATACTTGCTTATGATTAGACAGTCCAGGTATCAAATCCCTGTACCTGCTGGCTGATTAACTGCTTTGTTATTCTAATAAACACAATTTTACTAAAAACCTTTGTCTCCGTTTGTGCTGTAGTTATATGAGTTTACCTGACGATAATAAAGGAAAAATAAGTGTGTTAATCTGCATTTAGCAGTTATTGTAACTGAATCATGCAGTTGTAAAGCAACAACTCTGGCCTGTTGCAGCTTGGTAAAAAATGAAATGTAAAGTAATTATTTAAACTTTTCCTGCTCATGGATCCAGTCAAATTTAAGGATTAATGGAAAAAAATTAATCAATTGTATAACTCTAAAGCTGCTCATAATCTATTATTTTTTTATGTTTTGTGAACAAATGAGGGAATATGGGCTTCTCTTACAGATTTCTCCAGAGTCTCAAACAGAGAGAGAGGGGATAAAATAGAGGCTGGATAGCATACAGGAGGAGGGCAGAAGGGGCATTTGTGAGAACTAGGAAAGACTGGTTAGAGAAAGGAAAACAAAATTCCTCCTACTTTTTGAAGTTAGAAAAATCATTCAAAATTAAATACAATTACTCATTCAATAGAAGAGGTGGTAACTGATGACCTCACAAATGCTTCATAGGATTGATCCAGCTAACCACTACCTTCAGAGGCTTTGTTAATGTAAATTGTACTTTTTGTAAAGCTGATAGGAAACCAATGGTTCATTTATTCTGGTATTGGTCAGTTACATCTTTGGAGCAGACTTTCACGTTTTATTTTTGATCACATTTATCCAGATTTTTTGAGGAAGAATGTCGTGTTTGGTTAAACAGATATTCACAATAACCTTAATTCTCACTTTTATGCTATTAACCAGCTCATTTTACTGTCCAAATTCTAAATTCATAAATCCAATTTCTTCAATCATAAGCCAAATTTTAGTAAATCATTTCTCAATAATGGACCAGGAATAAAAAAAAGCTTTAAAAATATGCAACTTTTTTTCGTTTCGTTTTTATTATTCTTTAATTTTGGACTGAAGGTGTAGTGCAGTTCTTCACAACGTCCACAGATATGATTAGGCTGGTTTAAATAAATGTTCTGCAGCCTTTCAGAACAGTGGAAACAGAAAGCACACAAATCCCAGGTATTTAAGTCCTGGGACATTCAGTGGAAAAGGGGCTTATCCTTCTATCCAAGTAAGTTACGGCTGGGATTTTGGATTCATTATTTACAGAAAAAAAAATAAAATAAATGACATTTCTGCTCCAAAGCAGCACGAGGGAGAGGGGTCATCATGCATAGTGTACATTTTTACAGCATGTTGTGCAGACACAATGCATTAACTAAAACCTTTCACTGTGTAGTTTAAAGTTTAAACCCCAACCACCCCGATGTAAAATCATAACCCCACCCCCCAGACAAATTTTGAAAAAATGCCACCTAAGTGGGCAGTGCAAAGAGACACTGAGGGAAACGGGCAATAGTGGGATTAGTGGAGGGGGTTAAGCAGGGGTGTGGTCAGAAGGACGAGAGTAAGCAGAGTAGTTCCACCATGGATCGGTCCTTTGTGGTCGAGGATGTTTCACCCCCTTCGTCTCTGGAGGTTTACGGAGGCTTTTTGGACCCTGTGGGCCTGAACCCACTAGGCTCCACTGCCAGCGCTGCCTAGGCAGTGGAGGACAGAATGGGTGCAGTTTCTGAGTGGTAAAGTGACGTTATCAGCATCATTGCGAACAACTCTTGACTCACCACGGGAGCGTGTGTCTGAGTGAGATGGTTTTATACCCAAACATGGGGCTGTGACGTAGACATGTAACAAACTGTACCGTTTGAACCAATAGGAAAATTCAACTGCAGTAACCACCGATCAACCCAAAGAGGACAGCACTAAGACAGTTTTAAGACAAATGTGACAAATGAGTTTACATTAAAAAAGTAAAACGTTGCACAGCATCAAAGATAGCATCCATAAGCCACAGTTTATACAGTTTATCTGGGATTTAGTTCCACTTTAAATGAGTTTGGACTGCTACCAGATGTTGCATAGTTCTAATCACTGTTTAAATGAGATACGGTTAGAGGATAATGTCTAAACAGTTATTATTCTCCTCTCAAAATCTTATTCATCTGCAAGACTGCAAGGTGTCTGCTATAGGGATGATGCCTTGAAGTGTTTAGTAAAGTTAGAATGAAGCAGGGAACATACAGGATGTGCGTGGCAGACCCGGGCAATGTCCTCACAGGAAGCACCATACTCCATGGCCAGTGCAGCTTCATTGATCATCTCTCCAGCTCCCTGCATTGAAACATAAACATGTGATCAGATTCCAAACGTCTAACTTATTGGCTTTCTCTCCCTAATCCCAGACACATTCTAAGATTGTCAAAAAATTCTTATTCACATCGTTTTACTGACCTCTAGCCCAGGAGCTGAGCTGTATTTTCCCTGCTGGTTTTTTTCGTTATTTCATTGCACACGCAGATCATTTGTGATGGTTGCATATTACAATGTGTCAGCTAAAAGGCTTAGATGACCAGATACTAAAAAAGGTATCAAAGACAAGCTAATCAACAATATTTTATCCAGTTGGACATCAGCTACAAAGTCTATGCATTTTTCTTATCCACAGTTCTATTTATCCCCAATTTAGACGTTTTAGATATCTCAAAACTCCACATCCGTACAAAGGCTTTGCATCCTTACTTTTCTACAATGTGTGATCTGTTGTCCTCAAAAGTTTTTTTTTTTCCTAAGATGTAGCTACACCCTTGAATCTTGACCTAAAGCACCATCTCTAGTGTACTGAGCCATGAGTCAACTATACGGTTGTTTGGTTTCTCTGGGTATTCTTCAACTCATTGGACTGCATAGACCAAGTTATTCCACTGGATGTTTTTATTCATTTAGTTAAGGCATTCAATGTAAGCTACATTTTAATTGTGACCCAAGTGATGTCCTCATACCTGTACCAAGGACTAGGTTGTGTCCTTCTACAGGTCCTCAAGAATCTGTCATTGCTCTCCTGACAAAGAGCTAGAAAAGGACGCAACAAGCAGATCTACAAAAAGACAACTGAATGCCTGCAAATGCAACGAAATCCAGATCTCACTGACCTACAAAACCACAGTAGCTTAAGTCCCAGATCAAGAAACACTGACAAAAGGCTTCAAGGCCAGATGGCAGCTGAGAACCTAGGTGACATAAACGGCTGAAAACACTATGCTAAGTTATCCAGTGGCACCCTTTCACTTAGGTCACAATGGTATTCCAAAAAGTGAAAGATCTCCACACACAGATTTTAGCCATTTCCTGGGAAAGAGGGTGAACTTGGAAAGAAGGCAGCAGTACCTTGAGGTGACCCCCACAGCTCTTTTACAAGACATAGTTGTGTGGTTCCTCAAAGACTGTAAGCCCATCCTGATGAGCAGACAATGCCATGGGAAGAGGGCTGGACAAGGTTCATGAGAGGAAGAGCTTGACATACCAACCTCTTATTGAGTGGATTAAAGGGAGGCTGGCAAGAATGGCTGTTTCCCTTAAAAGGTATGTCGGTAGAAACCTTACAGTCAACTCAACATGGTAGGCAACAGTTCTGGGTATGGAAGATAGGAGTAAGAAGCAGGTTTTTAGAGGATGGGGCAGCAAACTTCTTTCTAGAAGATGGGCAAGAGAGAAGCAAAGCTGGAAGAGCAGATGGCAGTAAACTGGCCACCACCAACCCACCTACTAAAAGTGTTGTGGCTTAAAGTTGAAAACCCCTCATTAAAAGTTGATGCCACCTGACAACATCGGCTCCCTGCTGTAAGCTAGAGTTACCAAACAGGATAACTGTTAGAAAGCAAGCAATAGATGGATTTCTAGAGTAGATTCGGTACCTGGGCCATTTTTGGTACTCTGGTACAAACAGCTACAGTCCAAACAGAACAAAACAAAACAAGCTGTAATCAACTACAAAAGACTGACATCAGGAGGTGGTGCATAAACATGGGTTCATAATTTAAGGTTCAAAGATGAACAGAACAGGTGGTTCATTTTATAAACAACAGGAATGAGAGTAAAATAGAAAAGGCTGCAGACACACTTCAACCTTTTGCCACATGCAGAACAAGCATGTTAGTTGTAATAGTCCATGTTTAGAGTTTACACTTCACACATTTTAACCTTGAATAGGTTCACTGATTTTTACTAAACAAACTGAAAACCTGTAGTCTTTCACACTAAAGCTGAAACCATTTTGTTTTAGCATTAGAAGAGATGCCCCTATCTGATTCCAGGACTAAATAAAAGAGAACCAGGACAATAACCAAACAAAGCACATTTAAATCTTAATCCCACATGTCCCAATAACACCAACTAATTTAGGAACCTTGTTTGAAGATCTAGTGATTTGCTGCTCCCTGAACGGTGTTTATCAGAATCGCTACAAACTGGAATTGAAAGAACAATTTATTCAAAACAGCCTGAATATTCAAAGGTAGAAACTGCTTTAATGAATGGATTTATTATGTTTATTGATAAAGCTAGTTAGCTTAGGTTATCCTGTGGTTATGCTGCTATAGTTTTGGCGACTGCTTCAAATGTGATATGAAACATTTGAAAATTGTTTCTGAATGACATGATGAATATATGTATGAATTGTTTACTGAATATTTTTATTTTTTTCGTGACATGTGCAGAAAAGTATTGGTAACTGCATTGCGGCAACTTCTCCTTTAAGATATATTTGAGTTTCAATTTCTAAAATAAGTCACAAAAAAGCGGAACATTTACACGATATTCAAATTTCTGAGCTCCATCTCTTATTTTTAATCAAAAAAACTGCTTCAACAACAAGTTGGTTAATCAATGCAGGATAACACACTGAGTCCATAGTTATTAATGTTAATATTTCTGAGCCCTTACTGTTCCAAGGATGTGCGCTCCAAGCATCCTATCAGTCTCCTTGTGACTTAGAATCTTCACGAGGCCATCAGTGTCTGCGTTGGTCTTAGCTCTGCTGTTGGCAGCAAAAGGAAACTTGCCAACTTTGTATGAGACACCCTGGGAAGAAAAAAGGGAAGATATTTATTCTGAAATGATGCTGAAAACATTCTAATATTAAAATACTAGGTATTTGCAAACCAAACAATGATCAGATTTGACATCTGAATGCCCTTTTACTCCATTCTATGAGTTACTACACCATGGGAATGACGGTGGTTGTAATCATCACTTGGCCAACAATAACTTAAAAAGTAAAAAAAAAAAAAGCATCAGAAAATTCTGAGGTTTTCCATGAAAAAACATAACGTCCTCATTTTGACAGATTTTAGTTTAATAAAGCAAGAAAAAAAACAAGAGCCGGGGGGCTGGTGCCAATCTCACACAGCAGTCCATAAAAAGATTTAAACATTACATTTCACATGCTTGGGGTGGTGGGTGAGGCTGTGACATTATTTTGAAATTCTTGCCTGGTAAAAGTCCAACAACTTGAAGCAACTCTTAGTGATATGGGTTTGTACCTCTTCCGAAACCTAAGTCGCAGTGTTGGATGAACATCCTGTGATTAAAAGAAAAAAAGGCTACATCCCTGGAAAAACCTTGCCAAAGTCTGGCCTAGCACCTGGTATGCAAGTTAATCAACAACTTTACAGCTGTACTGAAAAGCCTCGGCCTTGTTAGAGAACATTCCTGTAGCATCCGGAAGACCAGGGAACACCAGACAGATCAGGGATGTGGACCAGTTTAAAGCTGGGTTAGGTCATCAAGAAATTAATTCAAACCCTCATTTGAGAAGGGAATGGCTGCAAACCTACCTAGACGTGGCCATCCACTTAGACAGGCCATGCGAGTAAAGAATTCATCATGGACGCTGCCAAGAGGACCATGATCCCCCTGTTGGCTTTCACCGCCTAGCTGGTACAAATTGTTGACAGTGGTGCCCAGCACAAAACTGGCCTTGATGGAAGACTGACAAGAAAGACTATTTTCTCTTCTTTCAACCATTTAAGGAAATCCGAAAGAAGCCGCATTTGCTGTTAGCCAGAAGCTATATAAGGCACATGGAAGTCAGATGAGTATATTATACATTAGTTTATGTAATTTAGCATTTTAACTCTCAAACTTGCATTTCACCTTCATATTTGTTCAATACTCTGCAGCTGGGCACGTTTCTTTTTATGTCAGAATTTGAGAAATGTGTAAAACACAATAAAGTGTAAAACAAGTGTCCAGAGCACAAGGCAGTCACGAAAGCAGGCGAAATATGCTAAACAGTGATGACGTTATTTTAAAAATAAATAAGTTGGGTGTCAATGCATGACGAAGAACCAACCAAGAAGGATCCGAGGTGTAAAAAAACTTTTATTCTGTTTATGTAAAAACTGAAAAGGTCCGTTGATCACCGTTTTGGGTATCAGGACCACCTTAGCTGGAGTCATGTCTCACAACAGCAGCATTAAAAAAAAAAGTCAAAATAACATGAAATTATTCCCAATCCTTAAATCTACATGAGAAGACAAAAAAATAACAGGGTTTTTCTTGGTTTACTGAAACTACTGTTAAAATCTCACCCTGTCTTGTTGTCCTAAACCCTGTTTTAATCATCATCTTATCTGGTCAGGTCAAAGTATTGTTACATTTCCTACATAAGTCAGTTTTTGAATTTTGCGAGGAAAAGTGACAATCTGTGAAAACCTGCACGCAAAAGCTACACCTAAAGGCCATCCGCATCTACACACACAAATCATCCTTTTTCAAACTTGGTCAGAAAAACGCCAAATTCAATACCTAGAAAAAAGGAAAACTCTTTAATGTTTCACCAGGATAAGAATTAAGATGCATAAATGTATTTACACACTGCTTCATGCTGGCTTTTTTTAAAAGCAGATCTGGTCTCCTTAATAGAGGAAACAAAAAGGACAGCGCCATTAGATCAGTTTAACAAACTAAGTTGATTTTTTTAAAAAAAACTTATTCAGAATTCCTTTTTATTACATAATAATAAACAGCCATTATTAAGTAATGACAAATTGCATTTTATATGTCAATGGAAAGGTTTATGAATAAAGATATTTTAAACACAGCAGCTAGATATTTCTGAAATATTATAACAGCTTATAAAAAACATTTATCACTAGCCTTCAACAGTTCATGAGCAGAAAACATTACTGAAGTCGCATGTTGACTCAATTTGAACAAGTCTTTAAATAGCTGCATACACACACCCCTGTTCTTTCCAAAGTCAGCTACTACATCCATGTGTGTTGCCTTTTAACATCTGCTGTGTCATTCAGGATGTTTCTTGGCTGCTTTCCGTATCTATAGAGGGGTGAGTTAACATGTTAATGATTGTTACAATCTGCATGAGTTAGAAAAACCGTCCAAGGGCTTGATGTACTGTTGTATCTTTGAAAATCCTCTGATTATACATGTCACTCTGATCAGAATCTCTGCTCTGTCATGGAATATGTGTTTACTTGTTGCTTTCAGATTTTCTAGAGCCACCAAAAGAGACATTCAGCATGGGACAGCCAGTGTCTTACCAGGGTTCATACAGCGGGACACCTAGCAAGGAAACAGAGCAATTTTCTCACCTACAACGCCTTAGTTCTCACATAAGACATATAGGCACACACACTCACAGAATGTCCCTAAATATGGACATAAAATGCAACTAAATGTCCGCTGTCAGAGGCCCTGATAAAAATTAGAACAATGAAATATTACCAAGTTAGTTTGATGCTGGTAACAACAGTAGTTCAGTGTTAAAGAGAACTAATGTTCATGTCACGAGCAACTTCTACCCATTGCTGCTTTAGTATCACCTGTTCCACTTCCGGTTGCCCCAACGAATTCACTTTCAGTCTTCACCCTCTCCTCAGTCAATAACGTTTTCAAATTAATTCAAAAATCAAAATCTTCAACCAGTCAATTAGATCCTTTTCCAACTGTTCTTGTTAAAGCTACTCTTCCTACTCTGTCCCCTCTCATCACAGACATAATACATTCTTCCCTCACCACTGGTGTTGTTCCTCTCACGCTCAAAACAGCAGCTGTAACCCCAATGCTCAAGAAACCTGGTTTAGATCCCAATAACCGTAAGAAGTTTTGCTCCATTTCAACTCTTCCATTAATTTTCAAAATTCTTGAAAAAACAGTTGCTTCGCAACTTCATGCTCATCTGTCTTGCAATAATTTATATGAACAATTCCAATCTGGTTTTTTGTCCTTTTCACAGCACTTCTTAAAATCACCAATGACCTTCTCCTTGCTGCTGATTCTGGTCTATTATCCATACTTCTTCTGCTCTATCTGACTGCAGCCTTTAATACAATTTCACACAACAGCCTTCTTGATAGACTTTCCTCTCTTGGCATTGTAAAAACACCTCTCAACTGGCTCCATTCATATCATAAAAGGCCACACTCTGTTCAGTTAAAATCATTCACATCTAAATCTGTTCCTGTCATCTCCGGTGTTCCCCAGGGCTCTGTTCTGGGACCCTTGTTGTTCATCATTTACCTTCTGCCCCTTGGTTATATTATTCATAAGCATCATATTCAGTTTCACTACTATGCCTTCATCCCTCACGGATTGTCTCCTTGAAATAAAACGCTGGTTGACCTTAAACTTGCTTAAATTAAATTACAATAAAACTGAACTTCTTTTAATTGGCACTAAATCAATACTAACCTTATACCTTCTGATTGATAACTCCTCCATCTTTCCCTCAAGTCAAGAGTCTGGGTGTCATCCTCGTTAGCACCCTCTCCTTTGCTTCCCACGTCAATAATATCACTGGGTCAGCCAACTTCCATCTTCGAAATATTAATCATCTCCGTCCTTCTCTCACTCCCCACTCCACTGCTGTTCTGGACCACAGTCTGCTCACCTGTCGTTGAGATTACTGTAATTCTCTTCTCTTTGGCATACCACAGAAAACCCTCCATAATTACAACTGGTTCAAAATTCTGCCGCCTGTATCATCATACGAACCCCCCCAATCCATCATATAACACCTGTTCTAAAACAGCTTCATTGGCTTCCCATCCTATTTCACATCATCTACAAAATACTTCTCCTTACCTTCAAAGCTGTCCACAACCTCCCCCTCCTTATCTTTCCGACCTCCTTAACATTGCTACACCTGGCCGTATCCTCGGATCCTCTTCTTCTAATCATCTCACTGTTCCCCCTGCCTGTCTTCTTACTATGGAGAGCAGAGCATTCAGCCGCTCTGCTCCCAGCTCTGGAACTCACTCCCACCTGATCTACGTTACACAGACTTATCGTCACATTTCAAATCCAAAACTCATTTGTTTAAAGTAGCATACACATTGGGATTGCAACTGCACTGTCTTATTTAAAATCCTATTTTGTACTTATGTTTACTGTGTATTTTAATATTGTGTCTGTTTTTATGTTAAACTACGCAAGGTGACCTTGAGTGTCTAAAAAGGCGCCTACAAATAAAATATATTATTATTATTATTGAATCTCACAAGTTAATTTTTCTGTGAGGGCCAATGTTTACCTGAAGTCTTGAGCTTTGTTGTCATCTCTGACACCAAACAGGCTCATAACTAACTACTCTATGCATGTCCATTAGGCAGCCTCACCTCCTGCTTAAGCTGCTCTTCTGTTTTCCCCACCCAGGCCACCTCAGGGTGAGTGTAGATGACTGAGGGAACACAGTTGTAGTCTATGTGCACTGCACCACCAGCCATGCCTTCGATGCAGATGATGCCCTCATCCTCAGCCTTGTGGGCCAACATTGGGCCAGCGATCACATCACCAATTGCATAAATGCTAAAGAAAGGGTTGGTGGGAAAACAAACAGAAACATTTATAACAGTTTTGTTTTTAAATCAGACTTATTTACAACACTAAATACAAACACAGCTCTATAGTGGAATCTTCTGTCACACAGATTTGTACTGAGCTGCAATTCTATTCTCTAAGCTTAAGGTCTTTCAGTTCTGGTCAGTATTTTGGTATTAAAAAGCATCTGGTTGTCACCTAGTGTGTCTGGTACTGGGACCTCAGCAACAGATGTGTTGAGACCAGGATATTTTCATGGTTTCTGTAAATAAGACCTGCTTTCAATAGATCCCATTAGTCTGACACAGATATTCTCCAGAATGCAACATAACAGTAAAATGTCAATGGATGCACTTAATGTGAGCACTAACTTTTTATTCATTTTAATTGCTCTTAGGGTCCCATAGGGCCCCGCCTCTAGCTCAATGATTGGTGGGGACAGGCACCAGCTCCCCCACAGCCCTAAGGTAGGAACAAGCAACTCCACACAATGGATGTATCTGGATAAGTACGAGACAAGCTTAGGTGTTATACCCATGTACTTTCGTCTGGAAGCGGTTGTTTACTGGTATACGACCTCTGTTGTCCAACTCGATACCAACAGTTTCCAGACCCAAGTTCCCGGTGTATGGCCTTCTGCCGATGCAGACCAGCAGCACGTCACAAGTCAGAGTCTCATTCTTCCCACCAGCTGCTGCCTCGACTCTGCAACATTAAACTCCTAAGAGTTACAAACTATGCAACAGTAGCCATTGATTACAAAAGCACAAGAGACTTTTCCCTCTTGCTAACTCACGCCACATCAATCTTGCCATCAGGCCTCTTGGTGGCTCCCATAACTTTGGTGCTTAGCTTGAACTTGAGGCCCTGCTTCTGCAGGATGCGCTGGAAGTTCTTGGAGATCTCCATGTCAATGCCCATGCCACCCACATGGCCCAGGAACTCCACTGCTGTTACTGTGGAACCCAGACGCTGCCACACTGACCCCTGCAAGACAATGTGGACATGTCCGTGAGAAAAAAAGCTGGACTCGCCTTTGCATCTTGTTAACCATGAGAGGCAAAGACTGTTGCTGTAAGTTGGAAGCTGAAGTGTTGCTAACCAGCTCGACTCCAATAACTCCTGCTCCGATTACAATCATTTCCTCTGGCACTTTGTTTAGGGACAGAGCTCCAGTCGATGACACAACAGACTCTTCGTCAATCTAATAAAACAACATTAATAAAGGTTTCTTTTGCAGAATGAGACAAAGAGCAAACACTTCTTGCAGGTTTAGTAACTGAATGTGAATTAGAGATGAGATGGTACCTGGATGCCAGGAAATGGGGTGACCTCTGAGCCAGTGGCAATTAAAATGTTCTTAGTGTTGATAACCTGCTGGGTGCCATCTGTAGCAGTGGCGGTCACTTGATTTTTACCAGTTATTTTACCAAGACCGTTAACATGGGTTACCTGAACAGAGACACATCATATAGTAAAACCCAATTGTGCCTAATATATTAGCTGTGAAGCAGCAAAGAGAAGATACAAAATTCTTACCTTGTTCTGTTTAAACAGATGTGCAATTCCTCCAGTCAGCGCTTTGACTGCCCCGCTCTTCTGAGCCATCATCTTCTCCAGGTTTAATGAGATTCCAGAAACTGAGAGAAAGAGAGACGATGAGCCACCATGGAGCATTTCTGTCTAATTGAGGTCATTAAGGTCAGCTAACATCATTATTGCACTGTGTAAGAGGCTAATCCCAAATGTTGGTTGTTCATTTTCATGTATAGAGTTTACAAAATGTTTCTTGAACTGATGTTTAAAGTGTGTGAATTTCAACCATGTTAGAAAAATGCAGAAAATCCTTTATGATGATGTTCAAATTGCATTAAAATCATTTTGTGGAACTAATAAATAGTTAAAACCACAAGAAAAATGAGCATAATTCTACAACTTATCTTGGCCTGCTTACAGTAAATGTTCCCCTTTAAGTAAGACAGTCACTGAAATCAGGACTGCTTTGAACATTAATCATGATAATCATCATCAGATAGATACAGAGAAGGCAGAATTGGATTTTGAGTTGTTTTGCATTTAGCTTAAACAGAAAGATGCAGCAAAAAAGACAAGGATTTTTTATGAAGCTCTATTTCTACACCAGGCAGTCCAAAGTACCTTACAGAGACTACAGCTTTGCCTTCAGACAGTAAAGCTTTACATTGTTGTCCCTCCATGCATGACTACACTCCCACCCACCCTGAGATGTTCATCATAAAATTCTTTGAGGACACCAGTGTGGCATGGCTGATACCTTACAAAATATCAAAGGGAAAACATTAAACAAGAAAAACCTTTAACCCTTGAAAAACAAATGGTGAAATGCATTGCATTCTTAAATCTCACCCTTCAATCACTCATCTGGGAAATAGTTCATTAGTTGGCCTCTTTAAATCAAACGCTGCAGCAAGCAATAAGAATAATAATGTTTTCAGTCCTTATTTACAGAGGCAGGCAGTTTCTGCACACCTCAGGTTTTCAGTGGGTTTGTTTCAGAGCTGAGGAGCATAGAAACTAAATGCTACCTCCTGTTCTTTAGTTCTGGTCCTGGGAACAATAAGTAAGAAGATTTCTGATCACCTCAGGGGTCTTTATTGTTAAATTTGACAAATAACTCAGAAATGCATTTCAGCACAAGATCATTTGGTGCTTTACAGGCCAATGGCAACATTTTAAATTCATCTGCTGGTGGTACTTGAGAAGTCCTCTAAGCGTCTTACATCTGCTATGGTTAAAAAGACCTGGACTGTTGCTGTTTGGTCTAAAGTCCTCTACTGAGATGTTGTTAAATTCTGCATTTCATTTGGAAATCAGGAGAACCCAAGTTGATTGAGGTCAAGTTGAAATTTCAAAGCCAAGTAACCTGCTAGATATGGTCCACTGTGTTTCAATAAGTCCAAATTCAGTGCAGCAATCTACCAGGAAGGTTTATACCGTACAAATTCAGTAGGCCCACATTTCTGCATCCAAAAACCTAGGTTTCGTTGCTTATATGTAATATTCAAATTTTGCAATAAATAAAATTCGGAGTTTTAAATAGCTGGAAGTCACTGCAGATTGTGTCAGAACATAAATATCTGGGGTGGTAATTGATTCAGATTTGTCATTTAAAAATCAGACATAAAGGGTCTGTAATGAGATTAAATTTAACCTGAGTAATTTCAGACACATTCGTCGTCAGTTACAGGCAGCAAAAATGTTCAAGCATTCTATGATTTTGTCCCATATTACTTCCTGTTTACCTAGCTGGTCTCAAGCTGATGTTACAACTATAAAACCTCTGCAATCACTCTATAAACAAACTATAAAAACTCTGAAAAGAGAACAAACATGCATCATCGTTGCCCAATGCTACAAAAATACAGTCTACACAGTTGGCACAACATGGTCAAATATTCAAATCTATGTCGTATCTATAAGACTAGTCATGGTCACCAGAACCAGAGGTGCAGCGAGGGGAGATTGAATTATTCTTTTAGTGCATTTGGCCAAACTGCTTTTTCTGTTCGAGCTGCTACTGAATGGAACCTCACCCCCACGACCATCAGAAATCGAAATGCCTACAAAGAATTTCGGATGCAATGGCTTGTTTAAAATCAGAGTTGTCAACATTAGTGGTCATAATTAGACCTGCTCTTGCTAGCTCCGCTATCATCTCGTCTTGTGTCTGTTTTTATTATCTTGAAGTTTTTTTTTGGGTTGGTCTGTGTGTTACTAATAACATTTTAGCTTTTATAGTATTTTTATTAAATGTAAATTAAATTGTGATAGTTATTTTGTTAATGTAAATATGTAGTTTTATTCTTTGAGGGTGACTTTTACATTCCGTCTTCAAAAATATCACACCCTATGAGTTTGTTTTACTTTTTAAATTATTTTAAAGTGGAATTCCTGACAGTAATAAACTTTTTGATGATATTTTCATTTATTTAGAAGCACCTGTATATCACCGGCCCTGGAGTTGAACACCCAGCCACTCTCGGTCATATTTAACCCGAGCATGATGTAAGGCAGGTGATCGGGACAATGAAAATCTACAAAGCTGGTGGCCCAGAAAGAGAACTGGGAAGAGTTCTCAGAGCTCTCCCATGGCTTTACCTCCATCTTCAACTTCTAAATGTCACAGTCTCTCCTCCATCTTTCTTGAAATGATCCACAATCAACACTGTTGCAAAGAAGCAAACCACAAACAGTCTTAAAAGATAAGCACCCTGTCACACAGATTTGTTCCAGCAACACTTTGAGAGGCTGGTACAACGTCACATAAAAGTCTGTCCCCTTCCCAGCTACGACCCACAGCAGTATCCCAGCTATGTATACATATCTATAGGAGAGGCCAGAGTCACGGCTTCCACACCTCGCCACCTCACCCTGGTTTTCAGAGACTACATCTTGGCCTTCAGACAGTAAAGCTTTACATTGTTGTCCCTACATGCATGACTACACTCCCACCCACCCTGAGATGTTCATCATAAAATTCTCTGATGACATCAGTGTGGCATGGCTGATTCCAAGCAAAAACCTGACTGAAGCAGACAAAGCGGTGCTCCTCAAAGAATCCGTTGCTGAACATAACAAAAACCACTGTCAAGAAATCACTGTCAGGTTCACAGAGAACAGACCTGACCTCACCCTTCATGTAATGGAGACTTGTAGAGGGTGTCCACACATTCATCTCAGCAGATCTCAGTCATTAAGAAGACCCAGCAGCAACTGTACTTCACCAGAAAGTTACAGAGCACCCTAGACAACATCCACACCAATGCATGAAACCGTTCACAAGCACACCAACATCTGCTTGCCCTGCCAACAGCAGCTAGAGATAATTAAAGAATCAACAGACTCAGGAACAGTTTTGTACATACAGCTAGAACCGTGCCGAATGCTAACACGCACTTTATTACCTACCTCAGTGCAATTATAAAAGTTACAGAGAATAGTACATCAAATGTTTTAATGGACGTTTTATATTTTATTATTTCTTGCACTATAAAAAACAAGCTGTTAATTTGGTTAAAGTCTGCAAATTGACAGGTCTGGTTCTGATTAGTTGGCAGCCCATTGGGTAATGGTGCTACGCGTCTATTTGCATTTAAACTCTGTCTACTTTTATCTGAATCAACCTGGGGTCTTAAAATGTTCTTAACAGTCACTTTGCTAGAAAGTAAGTTGTCAGCTGACATCTTGGAGCAGGCCATAAAGAAGCTTCCAACATGTCCTTCCTCTACGATGTTTGTTTGGCAACACTGTATGATGATTGGCCTTCATTGTAAAGAATTGTGAGGGGTAACTTGAAGTTTATTTAGTGAATTATGCCTTATACTCACATTATGGACACATAAGTACAAAATGACATTTCTTTTGGGAATCAATATCTGAACCTTTAGGAGATTTACTATGACATTTAATGGGTCTTCATATGTAAGATTACAATTACAGACCATTGTCAGACATGTTAGCATTGTGTTAAACGCCTGTGTTGACTGGCTGAGTGAGCAGGGAAAGGACTCTCTGAAACAGTCACAACATCTGCAGAGCCCCGACCTCTGTCAGAATCTGCAACATGATAAAAGATATAAAGACGACCTTTTTGCCAAGTCATCTTTAGACAACTTCTCACAGACTGGCTTTGCCAAATATTACACCGCAAAAATTTATATTAGTAATATAAGCATTGACTCCTGTTTAAAACTAACTCCCGTACGGATGCGTCAGGACACACAAGGTTGTCATTATTTGTTAAAAAACATTTTTTACAGTCGACTTACTTTCAATGCCTCTGCTCTCAAAATCTTTGCCATGTGCCATCTTGTACAAGTGGGAGTTGTTTAGCAGAGCCTGAAGAAACAAAAACAGGAACTAACTTCAATTCAATACAGTTTCATTGTTTTAAAGCATAAAAAAAAATTACAAAAACATCCTAATGCAGCTCATTACACAAACCTGTATATACATAGATACATCGTATTATTTTAAGAAAAATAATTATATTTACATATTATTACAAAAGAAGACCACAAGGTTCAATTAGTGCAAATATTGTATTACAGTCTTGTGAAGAGGATGCTCAGGGCGATTATGTTCTTCTTAAGAATCCTTCTCTGTACAATCAGCTCAAGAACCATCCCCAGAACAGAGGCAGCCTTCTTCATCAACGTGCTCAGCTTTATAAAATCGCTGGTTCTAAGGCCAACATCCCAACCAAGGACAGCAGAAGAGATCGCACTCTCCAGAAGAGACTTACAGAAGATACACAGCATCTTGCTGCAAACATTGAAGAACCTAAGATTTCTAAAGATGTACAGTCTTCCTTCTCCCATTTTGTTTAAAGCTTCACTGTTGCATCCCTGGCCCAGGCTGCTGTCCATGTGAAAACATCTACAGGTCCTTCTCAAAATATTAGCATATTGTGATAAAGTTCATTATTTTCCATAATGTCATGATGAAAATTTAACATTCATATATTTTAGATTCATTGCACACTAACTGAAATATTTC
>JAHUTJ010017274.1:0-25438 GCA_036250325.1 Characodon lateralis | reverse complement strand
GAAATATTTCAGTTAGTGTGCAATGAATCTAAAATATATGAATGTTAAATTTTCATCATGACATTATGGAAAATAATGAACTTTATCACAATATGCTAATATTTTGAGAAGGACCTGTATACTGAGGTGGAAGGAAAATGACACGATTTTCAACATTTCTTATGAACAGAAAAGTGTGTGTAGTTAGTACTTTGTAGAACCAACTTTTGGTGCAATTATAGCTGCAAGTTCTTTGGGGCCACCAAGCTGTCTCTACTAGCTTTGAACTTCTAGAGATTGAAGGTTTTGCCCATTATTCTTTAAAAATGGCACAAGCTTAGTTAAGTTGGACAAAGAGCATCTGTGAACAGAATCAAGTCTTAATACTTGATTTTTTAATTGGATTTAGGTCCGGACTTTGACTTGGCCATTCTTTTTTATCTAGTTTTTCATGTGTCCTGTTGTGGCATTTGAGACATACCATATAGAGAAGCTGTTTGTCTAAATGTGCCAGGGGAGTTTTGCTTTTAGGACGAAATCCTAATTGCATGATTGGCTTTATTAAACTAAGACTGGATCCAGCATCAAAGTAGGGAGGCTACACTGATGTGATAGTAACAGATTTTCATATTACCTTCACTAATTTGTGTAGGGGGGGTTGGATGAGTGTATGTGTAGTAGAAGTAAGTGAGTTCATATTGAATGGGTGAAAGTGAGCAAGTTTGTCACCTAGAGGTGAACAGTTGTAAAGAGTGACGAGAATGGTAGAAGGCCTGCAACAAACAACACCCAAGAGTAGCACAAGACAGGTGGATCTGGGTCCAGAAGACTGACGCAGTCCCAGGAAGAAAGACACAAGGCATGACACCAGGGCAGCCATAAGCCTCATACATACAGTACTGTGCAAAAGTTTTAGGGAGGTGTGAAAAAATGCTGTAAACAAAGAATGCTTTCAGAAATGTAAATGATGGTTTTTTTATTTTTATCAATTTCCAAAATGGTAAGTGAGCAAACCCAAACATACAGCCATTGTGATTAAGAACTATCTTCAGCGTAAAGAAAACCAAGTCTTAGTTATTCTACCTAGCAGACTTGATGCTGTTTTGAAGGCAAAGGGTGGTCACACCAAATATTGATTTGATTTAGATTTCTCTTTTGTTCATTCACTGCATTTTGTTGATTGATGAAAATAAATGATTAACACNAGAAGAATTGATGCTGTTTTGAAGGCAAAGGGTGGTCACACCAAATATTGATTTGATTTAGATTTCTCTTTTGTTCATTCACTGCATTTTGTTGATTGATGAAAATAAATGATTAACACTTCCATTTATGAAAGCATTCTTTTGTTTACAACATTTTGTTCACACCTGCCTAAAACTTTTGCACAGGACTGTAGGTAGGTTGTCAATAAAGCACAAGGGCAGCAGTTCCCAGGCCAAAGAAGCACCAGGTTGGACGTAGCACACCAAGCCACCCCCAACCCTGTCAGTTCCAGGTAAGGCTTTTTCATCCTTTAAAGAGCAACTATTCCCAAAAAAATTTTTAAACTGTATAAATTGGGCCTTAAGAGTGCTATCTTTATGTTACTGTCTAATTTTTTACATTTTTGTGTAAACTCCTAGTGCTGCCATATTTGGGTTGAACGGTGGCTACTGCAGTTGAATTTTCCTATTGGTTCAAACCAAGCTTGGTACGTCTACGTCACAACCCTGTGTGCAGGTATAAAGGTATCTCACTCAGACACACGGCCCCATAGCGAGTCAGGAGTTGGAATTGAGAGCATTGATCATGGCATTTTATGCTTAATACCTTTGGTCATATATTTTACTTGCGATAATAGAAATCCAATCTGATTTGAACAGTAGCCCATGTTAGCAAGGATGCTGCTAACATCACTTTACCACTCAGACACTGGACTCATTGTGTCCTCCATTTCCTTGGCAGTGCCGGCTTCAGGCATTGTCGAGTCAGCTTCTTGAGCCAGCGGCTAGAACTGATAATGCTCAGGCCCGCTGGGCTCCATAAAGCCTCCCTCAACCTCCAGTGATGAGGTGGGGGAAAAATCCTTCACCTCAAAACATCTATTCATGGCAAAACTACCAGCGTCACTCTGCTCACTCTCCATGTTTCAAAATGTCAAATTAAGCTGGCTGCCACTTTCTCTCGTCCTCCTGACCACACCACTGCTTAACCCCCTCTGCTCATCCCCACACTTGGCAGTGCCCCTCAGTGTCTCTTGGGCCCGCCCACTTTGGTGGCATTTTTCAAAATTTGTCTGGGGGCGGGGCTATTTTACATAGGGTTTAGTTCCACTGTAACATTTTTTTTTTCTTTCAGAAATGCCCTGAATATTGCTCTATCCACCTTCCCATTTAACCGGCTTCCCTGTCACTGGTGAACAAAAGCATGCCCACAACATGATGTTCTCACCACCATGTATCACCATTGTGACGATGGGTTTAGGGTGATGTGTTTGTTTTCTACCACATTCTTTAGTGAAGACAATTTTTTTGCACTGGATTTTATTTGGAGGTATCCGAAAAAAGAGGTCTGAATACAACCAGCCTCTATATTTTTCAGATTTGTATTTGTAAAAAAATATTTTATATTTAATTTACTTCCACCTCATGGTAATGCACTGTTTTGTTATTCTCTATCACAGAAAACCTCAGTAAAATACTTTGCAGTTTGTGTTTTTGCGTAACAAAATGTGAAAAGTTGGAATTCTTTTGCAAGACACTTTAAAACTTAAAAGCAACCTTAAGTAAAAATGTAAAGGCTCATAAGTATTCTAACTTGAGTCATCTTACTATGTAAGTCTTAAACAGTAAGTTACAGTTTTGATAAAGTAGCTAATGCAGGTATTTTACTTAAATTTGAGGTACTTTAAATCTTTTACAGTGTTGAACACAGTGGAGAAAGCATGTGTTGGTATATTCATTCCTCTGCCACTAACCTTTAAGGTAATAATAATGTTATCAGCTTCCAGATTTCCGTACAGCATTTAAGTCCTTTTATGAAGTGGTTAGTTTTAGAGAGCAAAACCAAAATCTGAAAACTCAGTTTGCGGTCACCAACGGCATGTCTAACTTTAGGATTCATGAAGGGCTATGCTCTCAGATTTCCCTCAGACATCTCAAAGTAAACAGTATTCTCCTTCCAGGAAGATTTCCTACACTGAGGTTTACAGTAGCAGCACCTATAACTCAATGGCTAGTGCGTCACGCAATGTGGGGAAAAAACTACAGGCAACATTCCTCTTCATCACTCCTGTTATTCTTGGCTCGGGCGGTACATTCTTACACCTGGACTGGACCACACCGCCATGTAGTGTAGGAACGTGTCAATATGGCACTGAATGCACACAGACGTCCTCAGCCAGCCCATCAGCTGTGCCAGGTTATTTTGATTAGGCCTGGCCTCTTTTCAAAATAAACGTAAAGACAATGTTTTAAAAGAATGAGCTGGATGTGTCACTAATTTTACTATAAACAGATCGAGAAATGGGTCCAAGCCTTCGTTTGTATCATCCTTTATTTTATTGTTTTTTTTTTTAACACACCAACTTTTTTATTTTATTTATTACTCTTTTAAAAGCGTTTAGCTCCACAAGAGACTACAGAGCATGTAGTAAATATTCTGTAGAGCAGATTTATATATTGATAGAGCTTTATAGAATAACTTCATTTTGTCAAATGTTGGATATATTTAGCGCCCATTGGTTCATTTAGTTATTCATTAGATAGCTGGCTTACTGCCTCCCGTTTCTGTATTTTAAAATCAGAATCAGAATCAGCTTTATTGCCAAGTTCGTGCATACAAACAAGGAATTTGACTTCGGTACACTTTGCTCTTTTGTTCTGTTTTTGCAGACAATGCCATCTCTTTCTTTCTTAGAAAAGCCCTAAAAATGCTGAATACAAAATTCGTCAAATTACGGTTAGTCGTGGTCCTCTCAAGCGCCTTTATTTTGAAAATCGCAACTGGATGCTCTCTTGCTCTCCAACCAGTTGAGTGAATTGAGGAAGACTGTGGAGGAGGCGCTCATTCTAAACAGCGCTGAGGCTGAGGCAGGATCTCTGCTGACTCCTCGGTTACACAGGCTGGTTTGTTGGATCATCTGTTTCTCTGTGATGGATCCTCCACCAACTCTCCTCTCTGCCGGATAAACCGTGGACATTTCTCCTCGTATGATGGGAATATACCGCCGGTGCGCTCGGCCCCGTGGATGTACACAGCCTTGATGGAAAGCATGTCACCGCAGCAGTGGAGTATGGGACAGAACAGGTCCGACTCTCTGACGGGTGACGGCAAGGTGCTGCTCGAAAACAAAAAGGTAAAAGGGCGCTCGGGCTCGTTTTCGGGTGGCGCTCCTGTTTGCGCTCCGTGCCACTGGGTGCGCCTGTTAAGGGTCATTTAGGGCGCAGAGGAGTTAAGTTTGTTTGTAGAAACCAGAGTTCGGCTCCAGTAGATTTCTACTGTAAAAACAAAATACTACAGAATATGTCAGTATTGGCTAGTTTGGAGATTAAGTTTTATTTATAAAATATTTCTTAAACTTTCTCAATTTTACCCCAAATCCCAGTGTTAAATATATTAATAATCGAGAGCTTTTTGAGGTGACAATTATTTACAAATTATTTGACTCGTCTCTGCTTTGCCTTTATTGGGCCTTAAATGCCACTAAAGTATAACTTTAATTGTTTTGATGAATGCCAGAACGTTATTTTCTCCGTACACAAGGATTTTAGGTGTATAAATAATAATACAAAGTCATGTTATAGCATCCTATACTTAGAACGTTTTTTTAAGTTTAATTATTTATTGGTAATAAAGTATTTAGAAAAAAAAAAACAACAACTTACACACAAAAAAAAAATCCTCCAAAACCACTCCGCTCGTTTATAAATCAGATAAATATGTAAAACTGTAAAATAAATAAATAAATGAAAACGTATATTTTGAATTTTAATTGTAATCCCTTACAGTCCTTAAAAGGTAGACATTGTTATATCTTCTTCTACGTATCTACCTCAGATTTTTCAGAAATATGCGATTTCCCTTCAAATGCTTTGAGAACTTGTTGTAAACAGCGCACCCTCGCTTGAGTGTTTAAAACCGGTCACTGCATCTGTGCGCAGAAAGAGAACAATTTATAGAGTCAAAAATCTCCATTTGTAAGGGCTTAATTAAATCTCACCTAAACGGGTTCGATGTAAGCGAAGATGTATCATGTAAATTACTTAATTATTATTATCCGAGTGGCTCTTGGCTTTGAACATAACCCTTTCTGTCTATTAATTGGGTAAATATTTCATTTCTTCACACCCTTTGCATTTCTGTAAGTGGAAAACAAAAAGATGTTGCTTTAACCAATGTCTTTTGTATGCTATGTCTTGGCTTAGTCTGCTATATTTTGATTTTAATTTCATGTTTGCAAATACTGAGAAATAAACCATTAAAGAGTAGTTAAAGATTTGCCTAATGTCAGAGACTAAGCATATCTAGAAAATGTTTCCTGTGTAGTGTTTCCATTAGAATATTTATTTTGTGTTGCAAGGTGTATGACTCATCTGTTTTTCCAGGTTGCTCATATAGGCTTCCTCTTTACCTTCTTCAGTCAATCAGCAAAAATTATTTTATTCATTAGTCTCCTAATTGCCCTGTGTGTGCTGTGGAGCACGTCCCAGAAAGCACGGCGCATATCCAGCCAGTCATTTGTTCTCTTCAGAAATAAGACGTTATCTTTTATGTCACTATTGTTTTGATTTTTGCTGAAAATGTCAATTTAAGAGTTTCTGGAATAGGGGGTCAGAACTAGTGCTCTGGGCTTAAACCCATGTGACTGCAAGAACTCAATGTTTTACAGATTGTGGCACAAAACTAATCAGAAATAAAGCCTAAAAGTGAGATTAATGTCTGTGAGAGCTGTTTTATTGTGGCTTGTTTAATGAAAAGTGACTGTTAAACCATTTATCCCTTCAAGCGCTCAGTTTGGTGTCCCATGATGCTCATCATAGTGCTTTTTGTTTTGGAATACTGTGACAATGCCATATCTCATGCAAGTCCGCTATTGTTATCCATATTGCCTGTGTAATATCAGCTCTGGAGTCACGTTTAATCCGTGTTGCTCTGTTAGGAATTTTCTGCCTTAAAGAAATATAATATGTTGTGATACCTTTAATTTTCACTAGCTTTGAGAATGTCGGTCATGCTCCTGTCATGGAGGACACAGTCAGTCATGTTGCAGGAAGAATTTCTGAGGAATATTAAACATTGTGCCATACTCTCAGATGATGCACTGCTTTACTCCCTCTGACCTATATGTTTCAGTCTGTCTCATTTCCGTTTTTCACTGCTTGCACTTCTCCTTTTCTGTCAGTCACGATCCTCTCTTTCTCATAAATCCCTAACTTTCTTCAGCAGCTATCGGACAGCCTCATAGAGTGCTGACTGTAGACTTTCTGCCCCCCTCCTTACAAACATTACTGCTGCCCATCAACAGATGTAACCAAAAACACTGACACGACCTTCCCTTTGTGTGTCATTTGACTCATGTTTTGTGTTGCTCTTTCTTTCTGCCCACTCAGAAGATGAAGACCCTGGCTCAGAGGCGGCAGTCTGCTCCCTCGCTGGTCATCAGCAAAGCACTTACAAGATCAAGAAGCGCTTCCAGGTATGTGCATACACTGCTGCTCATGTTTTGGTCGTAAAGGGTCTGAAAGTGGTGCTGTTAAAACTGGGCATGTCCTGATCATATCCTAGGCGTCCTTATCAAGCCTATTTGAATTATCAGCAGCATAGTCACTGAGAAAACTCAGCTCCTGATATCCATTGTTGGTATGGTTTCTGATTTTTGTCAGCCAATTTGTGTGACTGATTTAAAAAAAAATTGCATCTTACTTTTGTGTGCCTGGCTTACAAACTGGATTGTAGCCCGTGCACGTTATTTTCTTGATATAACGATCATAGGGCCCCCGATATCAAGAGACTCCCAGGAGGAGCTGTGCAGAGAGCAGCTGAAACACCAGTCATTAAATTAGATGATGTTCAAAGCAAAATAAGTTTCTAAACTTTTTCCACAAGCTTGAAGATGTTTAACTATAACCGCACTGAAATGGGTTTTGAGTTGAATTAGCAACAAATCAGCAAAATAATTCAGACCATGTGTGTTATTTCACTGTTTAGACATGGTATCAGGCCTTCCTGGCAAATCCCTTGTCTTAAATGAGGTCCATCGACATCAGGGCCAAGAAAATCCTGATTGGGACATCCCTGGTTTATACCAGTGCTGGTCTGTGGGTCCTCCAAAGAACAGAGATGTTGTGGATGAAGCTGCTGTTAACTCCAACTCCTTAGTGCATTTAAATGTTTACTCCCTGCACAACAGACCTTTTAAACAGATTAGAAAGTGTAAGTAATCTGAAAGAAAAATTCTTCTCGCTGAGATTGTAATACAGAGGAACACTGGCTTGTTTTACTCTAACTTCTCATTCCTTCCCTAACAATAGATTCATTTATAAATTCGGACTTGATAAAGCAGGCCTTTGCTGATGTCAATTTAACTTTTCCAACAACTTTGAAACATTTGCTAATTTGCCCTGCGGTTTAATAGATGCCTGACCTGATTCACAAAGCTTTCATGTTTTTGTCACCGAGTTTATCCAGAAAACACTAAGCACTGATTTAGGAAGCTGATGGCACATAGATTAAAGAAGAAAAAATTGAGCCTAGGAGGCTTGGCATAAAATCAGCAGATAGACATTACACATTTGGATCTGTGGTGAGGAAAAGTAGAAGCTTTAGGTTGCAGATCTGAATAATCTAGATTATGGTTTACAACGACTAAATCTACAATTTATATATTTGCTTAAGAATCATATGTTTTAATCCAGTTTGCCTAAATCCTCGGAGTTTGGCCTTGGAGACTCACTCACTCACTGCCTACTTCTTCCAGAGCTATCAGGCTTTTCATCACCCCCCCATCACTCAGATCCCTTCCTTTTCCTTTACCAGGGTCGGAAATAAACCCTTTCAATCCCCTTTGGCCCCACTGTTTATTTACAAAGCACTTTGTTTTATCTTCTAAACAGCGACTGACTCTTGTTGATGCCAGCTTTAGAGACAGGCTTATTCTCAAATTGCTTCCAGTTTTAAGACCTTTACAATAGAAGGCTTTTAATGCCACATTGTATACGGGCATGAAGGCAGTGGTTTTTGCACTTGCGGATGGAGGTCAGGGTTGGTTGCAACATGCATGAAGTTTGGAGTTCCAACACTCGGCCCACTGCTGAGGGGAGCTCTCTGCGCTGTTAACTGGGTCAGTTCTCTTGGTAGGATTTGTGTGTTAAAGAGAGTTGGGGAGATGTATTCTGCTGGCAGGTATGGTGAGAGGTTGAGAAAGGCACTCTATTGACTGAAAGATAAATAGTCTGCCTGACAGAGCCACTTAGTGTGTCTGAGTCCTTACCACGAAGCAGTTAGTTTCAGACTGGCCTGACTGTGTGTGTGTGTGTGAGAAATAAGAGTGGATGTGGAGCCAGGTCTTGACACTGTCAGCTGTCACCCTTAACCTTTGACATTAAATTAGGAGGTGTTTGGGGGGGTGAAGGTGGGTTGGGGAGGTTGTGTTGAGGTGTTTTGTGTTGGAGATGTTCCAATTATTGGGGTTAGATGACTGTAAAAGTCAGTAGGTTACGGTCCTGATTATGGCTTATACTATGCTCCATCAGTTTGTTTAAACAGGCAATTTATGTTATAAATTTGTTTGTTTTGTCGGGTTTTTCTGACTCTGTGCATGCTTTGGAAAGAAAAGCTATGGGACTCTGAAGCCACATAAATGCAGTTAAAATGGATAAATGAGTGGTTCCAGCAGTTCTTGGCAGTGGCTTTAGCATCATTGCATCACCAGTGTGCCTTGTATCCAAGTAAATCCCTTTGAGATGGGGAGAGAGCAACAAGAATACACCAATTGTACAATTTATACTGTAAAAGGATATATATTTATCCTATCTGTGTTCAGAATTTTGGGTATTCTTTAACTGGGAAGTGGGAATCTGAGAGGAAACTTAAATGTTTTCACATTCTACCATGTTCAGCCACTGACCTCAATAGGCTTTATTGGAATTTTATTTGTCAGACCAACACAAAGTAGTGCATAATTGTGAAGTGGAAGGAAAAGGATATCATTGTTTAACAAATTAAAATCTGCAAACTAAAGCGTGCATTTGTGTGCACTGAGCCGTCTATACTCTCGTGTCCCGAAAAAAAAAAAAATAAAAAAAATCCAGCACCATCAATTGCTAAAAGTCACCTGCTTGGTAATTATTGTCCACCTGTGTAATTTAATATGTATAAAAAAAGCTGTTTTGTGAAGGCCTCAATGAGAGCATTAATCAGAGAAGCTGCCATGAAGCTAATTGCAACTGGAGTAGTTGTAGAAACTTACTGCTCAGGTGGGAAAATCTGCCACCGGCACAACTTCACAAGTCTGCCTTTATGGAAGAGCGGAAGATGAAAGCCACTTGGGGTCATGACCTACATGCAAAGTGCTTTGTGTGGCTATGTGTCACATCGCAAACACCGCCCTCATGGTAGTGGCAGCATCATGCTGTGGGGATGCTGCATGGAAAGGGAAGCTGGTAACAGTTGATGGGAAGATGGATCCAGTCACATACAGGACAGTGCTGGATGAAAGTCTGTTAGAGGCTCAAAAAAAAAATGAGACTGGGGCAGAGGGTCAACTTTCTGCAAGGAAATAATCCAATTAGGCCAGACCAGCTCAAATTCAAGCAATCAGACTCCAGATGTGCAAAGCTTATAGAGACATACCTCAAAAAACTGGAACACTCATATAAACTCAAAGATGGTTCTATAGTGACTCAGGGGAGCTGAATACAAATGCATGCAATTTTCTTCAGGTTTTATTTTTGTTTGACAAAATGTTACCCATATAATTGTCTTCTGAATATCTCTTGAATCGGTGCAGATTTATTAGCAGTTCTTTTTTGATTTACCTTTATAGAAACCCTTCTCTTTTTCATCTAATTAAAGTCAGGTGTCAGTTTTCTTCTCGTTTTAGCTGAGGGAGTTCTGTTAAAAAAGCAGAAAAACAAGCCTGCTGCAATAACATCTGCAACTGGATAGTTCTAAAAATTTTGTAAAAAATCACAAACGAGTACCTTATTCAGTCATCTTTGGTTGGAATATGATTCAAACATGACTAAAAGTGAGTTTGACAGTAGTAATGAAGAAGAAAAAAGAGCTCGTACACTGAACTGTCAATTGCTGCCCGTCTGAACCAGACTGGACAGCTGGTGATGCAATCCTTCAGTGTGAGGTTAGCACAAACTGAAAGATGCTGATAAGTCCTCCTTTTACAGCTAGCATTCTTAATGCAGTCACTAATTCCTGATTAGTGTTGGCCTGACGCCAAAAATAATTATATTTGTTGGCAGTTAAGGTGTCAGATTTAGCAGATTTGGGAAACGGAGGTTTTTATACATACTGAGGAAGCATGCGAATGGCATTTTTTAAAACGAAGACAAAATTATTTTGAACAGTCCTAACCATCTTGTATTAGCGATTAGAATGGCTAGCATTCGTCAGTGTTAACATCAGTTTTCTTTATATTCCCAAAAAATGTAGATCCTTGACCAACAGTTTACAAGCCTTAAAGAATTAAATGCAGAAAGTGTACCATGAAACGTCCAGCTTTGCTGTTATCTGTTAAGTCCTCTTGGGGTCAATTCAATCTTTTACGAGTTCAACAAGATGTCGCACAAATTGGTGCCCTGTGGCCGATGGCTCCTATTCGAACCTAACTATTTCAGCTATGAAATCGTCAAGGCTGCAAATGTATGATATGGCAAAGAATTTAAATGACCCATACCCATGGAAAGTCTAGCTTTCTGTTGTTGCTGCCTGGATAAACAGCCTGTGTGCCTTCATTGAAATCAGTTTGTTGTAGTATATACCTCACTGATACTGAAAATTAGTCTTCTCCACACAGTAGCAACTTCCACATTGAAGAACTTTGTTCTGTTGTTCACTGATCAAAAAAAGATAGGTAATTTGAGTTTTTGTAGTAGCCTAGGTCTTACTGAATTATGCATTATTGTTACTTAGACATAACAAGCTGAAAAAGTACAAGATAATTAGTAGAATAGATTTAATTTAAGAATGAGAAAAGGCAAATTATAGCTGTTGTCCTCAGCATGTGCACCTTTTAAACCTGTTGGATCTCATTTAATGTCTGACTGAGACTTTTCTCATCTTCCCCGCACAAGCCTCCATGGCTTGAGCCGCTTTAGATGAATGTGTCTCAGAATGAATGCTCTCTGCTCAAACCAGGAGCCAATCAACACAAGAAAAGTCCAGCTCACTGCTGACAAACACCGAGCCTCACTCAGAAACATGGGACCATTCTTTTATTCTTTTACAACTTGACGGTGTCCATCTTTGAGATTGGTCCTGATAAAATCCATCAACCTTTATATGAACATTTTTGCTGCTTGAATATTCATCCTGTAGGATTAGCATGCAGCGTTGTGTGAATCTTTGTACGCTGACAACCTCTTATTGTGTTTAAAAAGTCAAAATTTCTCCACACGGAGCCATATAGGCCTCAACAGAAATAAGCATGTACATTCAGGAGGGGCGGGAATGAATCTATCAACATCACATGATGCAGAATAGAGACATTAGCTCTTCATCCATCAGATTCAAAGGACAGCGGGTTGGCTGTCGATCTGGCATTTAGGAGGGAGGGATGTGCAGTGAATATGGAAGATGTCTTTGTTAGTAGGAGCAGTGAGAAGTGAAAGGGACCGTACAAAAAGGGTTAGCACATGTGTGTTTGTGTGTGTCCTAATGGGGGGGGGGGGGGGATTTGGACTTGGACTGATGACAGGAACTGAGGTGCATCCGTTATCTCCGTCTCACTTAATACAGAACCACAGATTTCCCCACTTTCCATTTGTAGTTTTTTTTTTACAATGACATGAGTGCAGGAGATCTTTCTATAGAAGGATGTCTTAGAAGTACAGATGCTTTTATCAGGACCTTATGATCTCTGCTTTATGTGAAGGATTAAGGGTAAGTATCTACATTATCAAGATCAAGGTCCTTACCTTAACTCTGACTTTTCTAAATAGCTGCCAATATTTCAAAATCCAGGATGTTCAATGCTGGACAGAATTTTAGAAAGCTTCAGTGGATAAAGCAGAGAAAGGTTTTTGTATTCTAATCAGCCTTCCTGTTATCCTGTGATCTTAACACATCTCCGATACCAAAAATTGTTTAAAGAAGATAAAGACTTCTTCACTTCCACGCAGAAGACTGTTCTTGTTTTTAGTGCAACTTGTAGTGCTAACATATGATTCACTGATCAGATAAAGGGGGCATTTTTCAGTTTCCCTGATAAGGTGAAATCCTCATCACTTGTCACTGCATCTCTACATGGAAGTAGTGCTTTGTTATTTACACTTTTTAAGATTTTGGAGAAATCCGGACAAAGTGGGATGAGTTAAGTTGAACCCTCCAGTGACAGCAAAGATGTTTCATCAATTGTTTTTTTCATTTGTTTGCTTTTTTTCCAGTCAGGGTAACAGGACAATAGAATTATTAAATAAATTTTAAATAAATACCAAATTGAAAATACTGTTTCCTTACTCAGTAAACAGAACATGATACAGGGGTTATTTCACCTTTACCTTTACAAAGAGATGAGAAAAGATCAGGTTGTAACCACTTCATAACTGCCTTGTTTCTTTTGTTTTTGTTTTGCTTAATTCCTGAAATGATTTAGTGAGCATTACGTCTGGACTCCAGGCAGGTCAGTTGCGCACCTGGACACTGGAACTTCAGGTCTATGACGTGGTTTGGGATTAACCTGTTTATCAAGTCTTTCCTACAAAAAGAAAACAAAAAACAAAGTAACATTAAACATTAGTTTTAGGGCTACACCATAGTCTAGTTGTTAACACTGTTGCCTCGCAGCAGGAAGGTCCTGAGGTTGAATCCCATTCAGGGCCATCTGTGTGGTGTTTGTTATTTCTCAAAAAACAAAAATCCCACAGTTTTAATATTTGGCTGTTCTTATAATGAGTACATGCATTTATCGTATGAACAGTTCATTATTTACCTTTTATATATGCTGTGCATAAAGGGCTGCTCTCCTCTAAGCATCTGTGCATAATTAACCACATAAATTCAATTTACGAGAATTCTCTCAGCTCCCTTTGAGATTTATTTTTGGAAGACACACAGAGAATAGGGGAGCTGTCTAATTATTCACTTTTCTTCATTAATTAATTACGTAACCAAATACTTGTCTGATGTAGCTGAAAGTATTTGGTTAGGCGAGGGAATCCAAGTTTCTCTTGCTTGTCATCAAAGCCTGATCCAGTATTCAGTGCTTTGCTGCAGAATAATAATAATGCAAGCTCCCTTTCAAAGTAATGGGTAGTAGAGACTGTGTTAATAGTAGGGTGTGGACCTGTGGGCAGAGAACGTGTGCCCGTTTGTGTACATTAAAGAGACAGAGATAGTAAATGTGGCTGGAAGTGGACAGTTAAGTGTTTTATCCGATAGGAATGGATAAACAGGAAAGGATGGAGCACTTTAATTATTTCCTTTTCCTCTAAAACGTAGGTTCCTTCTTTTGTATCCTTTAACAGTGGGGTGTATTGACCAAAGATAAAAGGCAAGTTTGAATAAAATACAGAATGAGAAAGCATTATTTTACCTAATCTCTTTTGATTAATAGCCAATTTAAAATCCCAGGAACCACAATATTTCTATTTCCAAAGCTGTTTATATGCGCATTTAAAACATACAAACCATGTGCAACTCATTTTCCAACTGGCTTAGGCAGCATAACTTATTATTTGTGGTTTTGTATGAGCCCAGCATTTATTTTGCAGCAAGAAATCAGGAAATATTGTGGCAAAAATTTCATTTAATTTATTTTGGAGAAACTACAGGGACATTTAATCCCTTTTCAATCTCTTCCAGGTTTGGTTCACCACTACATGGGCCTCATGTTTTTAGTTACGTGATTTCTGCCAGATCATTATAGTACACTGTCAATAAAATTGGAGAAAAACTCCTGTGCAGATGTATGTCAGTGAAAGCAACAGAGCTGAGCAGATTTTATGATTTTTCTGGGCAGTATAAAGCTCATGTTTGAGAGCTATTTTTGGTTTAGCTGTTTAGCTTTGAGCTGGTTTTGCTGGCTTACAATTTACCAGACCTATTTGATATTTATATCTCAACATTGACATTTTTGTTTTATTCTACTGTACAGAACGTTGGTTGCCTGATGGTATGTAAAGTGCTCCATAAATAAATTTTGATTGATTAGTAATACATGTTTACAGGATTATTGCTTGTTTTTCTAAGCAGCGAAATTGCTAACCCTTACAAAAATGCCTGAAACAGCTCTGTTGCATCTTAAATTTCCTTCTAACCTGACACAGTTTTAACATTAAGTAGATTGTAGTAACTCCTGATTCTTCTCTGATAGTTTTGTTCTGACACATCTGCAAATATAATTATACCCATTGGTTGTAAAATGATTCTCCAGGTTTAAAACATCTCATGGAGCTTTGTTCTCTTTGGACTACAAAACACTATGCATTGTGGAGAACTACCACTCCACTTCCTCTGAACACACTATACACATAGTGAAACATGTTGGTGGCAGCATCATGCTGTGGGGATTCTGTTTATCAGCTTGGACAGAGGAGCTGATCCGAGTCGATTTGAAGGGAGGCACAATGGAATGGTTCAAGAAGTATACAGTGGAAGTATTACAGTGGCCCAGTCAAATCCAGACCTAAATCCTGCTTAGAACCTTTGATAAGACTTAATACATAAAATTCCAATAAAATACATTGATGTTTGCACCTGGAATATAACTAAAAGAGGAAAAGTTTAAGGGTTATCAATACTTTTGCAAAGAACTGTGCCTCCTCTCACCAAACATCTGCCCTTAACCATTCTGATCCTCTGCGCTTTGCTGTTCCCCAATATTCTTTAACTGTTGAGGGAATCTTGGCTCCAATGTACTTTTTTTTTTCTCCAGGCCTTCTGTCCTGCATGTCTCCAAACACATCAAGGAGCTAAATCTGTACTTTGAAAATCAATTGTAAATGTCACTTGTGCCTTTTTTCGTCCGTTTAGGGAAATCTGCATGATTCCAGTCAGCCCAGAGTCCTGTCCTCTTGTTCAGGCCTTCCTGGCTGAATATCCTGGCCGCCTGTTTCTGGGTCATGCTCAAACGCAGCTAAAAACGGGTTTACAAATCCAGGAGAGACACCTCTTCCTCTTCAGTGACACGCTGCTTGTCGCTAAGGCCAAGTAAGTTCCCCATTCTCCTGAAATTGGAATGAGAAGTGTCTCTTTATGTGTTGGTTAGTGTGGTTGGGTTGCAGAATATGAAGACATAAAGATGCAAACAAGGAAAAAACTTGAATGAGTATGTTGAAAGAACATCTACAGAACGCATAGTGTGTTCCTCTACTTTCTGATATGTTCTAAGGATCTCGTCATATTTCACTCTCTTTCCCTACTGTCATCCTTTCACTTCTATTCCTGGTTTCCTTCGTGCCTTACAATTATTTCCCAGCCAATGAAATCCATATGAAGCTTGGCTGACATCAAAGCCCCACCCGCCTGTCTTACTAGCCCTGCAGCAAGGGACTCCCCACCCACAAACTAATTCACACTAGAACACACAAAAATAGAAACTTAAGGCACACATAGACATTTTTGAGGTTTACATCCACACACATTTACAAATAGACTGTGTAGATCTGCACTTACTGTACACACAGACATAGCAGGCTGCCTGTGGTGTGTCCCAGGAGTCATGTGCCAGTGGGTGGAGCTGACCCTTCCTGTACGGAGAAAAGGCACTTTAATTGGCTTTCATTTTTTGCGGTTGAGCACAGGGTGAATTAGAGGAATGTATGCTTGGAGGAGAGCAATGGCAAGAGGGAAAAGACACTCATGAGTGGTTTTCCTTCCGATATATTGACCAAAAATGTTCAACTGGATCATCTACCTCTATAATTAGAGACATAGTTAAATGGATGCACATTTCACTGAGTGCGACCATGTTTATGGTCTGAAAATAGCAGAATCTTTTTATATCAACATCTATATAAAACGTACTTTGTATTGCAGGGTTGTGCAAATATATATTGCGAGATTCCAACCTCAAATAGGATTCAGTTAAGTTACTTGGAGAACCTTCAAGCCAGTGAGCTTTATTTGGATTTTATGCACAGGTCTGAGGCAAAATATAAAGCATATGCATTCAGCCCACCTGAGTCAATAATTTGTAAAAACACCTTTTGCTGCAATTACAGCTGCCAGTCCTTTGGGGTAGGCCCTGTCTAGTTTAGTACATCTGGAGAAATTCTTGCCCATTCTTTTTTGCAAAATAGCTCAAACTCAGTGAGATTGAATATAGAGCATCTGGGAACTTCAAATCTCAAGTCATCTGGACTTTGTCTGAGTCCTTCTGACACATGAATATGTCCTGCTCCTCAACACCCATTGTTCAACGTGTTTTAGATCAGTCTCTGTCCTAGCACCCTTGGTTGAAATGCTTGTATTATCCCCTCAGCATGCCATCAGGTGCTGCAAAAGCCTGTTAATCACACATTTATTAAAATCAGGTGGTGGCAGGCAAACACCTAAAACATTTAGGACAATGTGCCCTGAGGACCAGGATTGAGAACCACTGATCCAACAAAACAGCTGATTTTACTGAGACTGAATGGGTGGATTCTGTTTACCAATTAGGTGATTCAGAATGATTTTAAGCAAGGGTATTGTAGTAAATGGGTTTGAAGACCAATGTACACCACACTTATTAGATATTTATTCGTAAAAAAATAATGTTTAAAAATCTGAAAGAATTGTTTCTTACTTTTGCAGATCTCCTACTCATTTCAAAGTAAAGGCGCAGGTCCGAGTGTGCGAGATGTGGACAGCTAACTGCATGGATGAGGTGTGTGAGGGAAGCACAAACCCCGAGAGGAGCTTCGTTATGGGATGGCCCACCTGTAACTTTGTGGCCACTTTCAGGTATATATTTAAGCTTACATGAACAACACGAAATAAGATTTTATATTACAGAAAAGGACTGGCTGAAAAGCCAAAGGCTGCATTTTTAGATTATCTTAATGTAATCTAATATAAAACATTTGATGTAATTTGTTGTCCTCTTACACAATTTAATTCAAATACTAGCCCTCATGGCAACCCAGCTCAAAATGAACTGTGTTTCTGAAAGTGAACACAATGTTCTGAGATGCAGAGAGGTACATCATGGAGAGGAACTACAAATCAAACATGCAGCCATAAAATCCCTTAAACCCTCGAGCGTTGTGTCAGTTCCTGTTTTTTTAAAGCAGCTCAACTGATCCTCCGTAAGCCAAAGAAGACAACTGCATGTGCACACAACAGGCCTGAACACGCAGCACAAACAAATGCAATAACACATGCCATGCTGTGTATATGCACCTGCTTCAGTGCCACAAACACACCACCATATCACATTTTCTGTTACCAGGAATCAAGTCTGAGCTCAAGGCAAAGACTGCGGTTTGGGATTTAGAGAGAAGCTGAAGCTTTAATTATTTTTCATCATTTTCTTTACTTTTTTCAGTTCTGAAGAGATCAAGGACCAATGGTTGGCACTCATCAATGGGTAAGTTCCTGACTGAAACTAATGAAGATCAGATTTTCTTTAATTGAGTAGGAAAACCTTTACTTTTTTAAGACTGTAATCAACATCAAGAAAAAAAGAAACTCAATAGAAAATGATTATGTGACAATAGTTTAACTTCTTTTGTGATTATATTTTGAATAGAAACAAATAATTTCTTTCCTTTCTTTTTGTCTCCATGTTCAGTTGGACAAATGAGGGAAAAGAGAAGGACGATCCCAAAACCATTCCGCTGAAGATATTTGCCAAAGATGTTGGAAATTGTGCATATGTACGCTTTTATATATTTTTTTCTCCTTTTCATTTTTTAACCACAAAGGTCTTTTCACTAACTAATAGCAATACCAGCAGCATTTTAGTTTATGCAACACACAAGTAGATATTTCCATGATGTTTTGCCAGGCCAAGACGCTTGCCGTCAACAACAATGACAGCACCAACGATGTCATTCGAATGGCTCTGCAGCAGTTTGGCATATCAGTGAGTAACAAAATAAATAATTTAATCCTAAAGAATCTGATAATTAGTTTTAATATTTAGGTGTTGTCCAATGTAAGGAAATAAACATGTTAACAGAGATGGGCCGATTAGGGTTGTGTGGACCTGCTGATACTGTTTTTAGCAGATATTGATTTCTCTTTGAAACCTGCAATAATTTTAAGAGCACTTAAAATATTTTCTAGCCTTCCTGCCATGAGCGGTCATTAATTATTTAAATGAGGACCAAAGGCAATGTTACACTGGGTGGAGAAGAAGAGAGTTGCTGTAAAGCAGTTTTGCTTTGAATCAAAGACTAAATAATGCTGGAGTTTACATTGTAAGCTGTCATATTAGCAGTTAGCATGATTAGCACTGTTAGCATGAGTAACTGTAAACAGCAGTCTTGTCTGTTCCCTAGGGACTGTAGACAACCGGAAGGTTTTTAAAAGGCCAGTATTTCAAAATCCAGCATGACAGAGATTAAAAGCCTGAAAGGATAAAACCAAACAACTTTGTTGGACTTTTCTTAGCCTTCCTGTTATCTGTTGGAGTCTTGCTGTCTGTTACACAGCAGACATGTCAGTGCAGAAAACAAAGTTACCTTTTTAGAAGCTTCTTACACCTGTGAACCTTCATTTTAAACACCTCATTGATGCTAAACATAGCTAACATTGGCTCTTCTTCCTTCAGTAACAACTTCACTAATTGGGAAAAGATACAATTTTTAAGTTTCACCCTGGCCCGTCTCCAATCAGGGCCAAGAATACTTTTTTTCTGGTCAACAGCTGATTTCTCAGTGTGTCTTTTCTTCTTTTTTTTTTTAAACGAAAGTGATTTTATTTTTTCCCTTTTTTCTGTCTAGGGTTATGTCAAAGATCACAGATTGTGGGTCAGTTCCTGTAAGGATGATCCTCCATACCCTCTCATTGGTGAGAAATTCATATTTAAAACCTTACTTCAGTATTTTTTGTTATTTAAGATTTATGATTAGGTTTAAGCTAAGAAAAAAAAAGGCGATGATTCATAAGAAATTCACCTATTTATTTGTTTGTTAAACTTGCATAAATGAATTGAACAAAAATCCTCCTGGCTGATCACTTAAGGTATTGGAATAATCCGACAAGACTAAAGCCAAGCAATGCAGGAGTTACTTCAGTATGAGCATCAGAAAGTTAACATCTGGGAGCGTTTCAGTGCAGATTATTTTGACTCGCAGTGGTATTTCTCAAACATTCCTTCACCATAATCTTTTTGTTCTCTAGTTCACATGGAATTCCTTGCATCCCTTCCTCTGTTTTTGAGATTTTCTTGTTGCGCTGTGCCATCTTTGCCCTAATTTTTATCACAATTTTTCTGCTTCTCCTCCTCACACTCCACATACCAGAGCTTCCACCTCTAACCTCTATACTCTGACCTTTTGATTCAGGCCACGAGTTTCCCTTTAGCATTAAGATGAGCCACATTCGAGACAGCGGGAACAGTCCTGGTGGACATGGAGGAGGACTTGGGAGGGAACCAATGAGTCCAACGGACTGCCCTGAAGTTCTGCTGCTGGATCAGTGCCTTCCCCCAGACACCCAATGCCAGTTTATCCTTAAACCCAACAAAGTTGTCCTTGAGCCTCTATCGATTATAGGTAAGTTGTATTAAAACGATCCTAGGATGTAAGAAGCAGCTTAAACCAAGAATCTGTATATTTTCTACCTTTTTAAAACTGACTTTTCCAGTTGTAAAACCCATTGTTCTGGTATGTTTTTGGGAATTCTGCAAAAAGCAAAGCTGCAAAAAACAACTAGTTACCTGGCTGTTAAAATAGAAACCTTTAGGAATATTTGGAACAAGACAACCTAAAAGCCTTTGTTGTCATTGAACTGAGGCAGAAGAAGAGAATTCAGAGTGCAGCTACAAATGGTACACATGCAAACACTAAAAAATACAAATACAGAAATTCAAAATACACAGTAAAAAAAAAGAAATGCAGAGGGTCCAGGTGCCCAGGGAGGGGGTTATAGTCAGTGATTATTTATTACAGTTATGGCATACGGAAAATAAACTTTCTAAGTCTGGAACTTCCAGATTCGAAGAATCTGTAGGCGGGGGGGAATGGTTCAAACGGATGAAGACCTGGGTGTGTAATGTCCTTAATGATGTTTTTAGCTCTTAAGAGAATGCGCCTGTTCGCATTGTCTGACAGAGAGGGGAGGGGGCACCTAATGATTTTTTTTTCTGCTGTCTTAATGCCTTCTTATCTGCACCAGAGCATCCAGAAAACCACACAGAAAAGCAATAAGACAGAATGCTCTTGACTGTTGATTTGTAAAAAAGATACAAGCAGCTTTTGACTCTTTTATTTTATTTTTATTATTTTTTTATTCTAACGCTGTTGTGCGTTCTTAACAGTTACTGAGGAGTTTGATGACCATGACAGTCAGAGATGTGAACAACAAGACATTTAAATGAGTGCACTTTCTCAACACAGTTGTCATTTATGAAGAGAGGCTTGTGACTTGTATTGTGCTTCCTGATGTCAAATATGAGGTTGTTTTTATGGTTGTTTTTGTACTGTTTAGAATGAGGTTGTTAGCGGGGACCATACCAGCAGGTTTTGAACTTCCTGCCTATAGGCAGACTCATCACCTATGATGAGTTGGAGCACAGTAGTGTCATCTGCAAACTTAATATAAGAGTTAGATTGAAAAGTTGGTGTTCTGTCTAATGTGTATATAGTGAGCACGCAGCGCTCAGGTGAGTCGGTGCTGAGTAAGATTTTAGATGAAAGATGGAGGCCGACTGTGGACGGTTGATCAGAAAGTCTTTGATCCGGCTGCAGGTTGGAGGAGGGAGACCGAGAGTCAAATTTATTGATCAGGATGTTTGTAATAATGGTATTAAAAGCAGAGGAATAGTCCACAAATGGCATCCTGATGTAGCTGTTCCCGCGTTCCAGATAATTCAAGACTGTATGGAGAGTGATGGATATGGCGTTATCTATGAAATAACCCTAATAACCAGTGGCAGTTTTTGGTTTTGGGCAGTCTGGGCAGTTGCCCAGGGTGGCATTAGAAATGAGGGCACATGCTTTTCTGTCGATTGTGCTTTGAACAAATTTTCTATTGCTTTTATGCTTAAGCAGTTGATGGGAAGTTGGCATCCCGAGTATGTTCAGTAGGTGCCCCTTGCCTACTGCTGAGAATAATGAGAATCAGGTGATTTCCTGCAGTTTGATTGGTTAGGGGTGGCAAAAGGAACGTCTTGCTCAGGGCACTATTCATGCAAAAACTGTCAATGCTCATAACAAGGCCTTGTACTCTATTTATAAACCAGTACCTCGGAAAAAGAATCATAGTCTGAGCACAGGACTTTTTCTTTAAGGTAAAATTAAGTTTTCACGTAAGCAAGTCCAGAATCTGTCCATTGGTCTAATTCTCTATGAAGAACTATGTGGATACAGAAGTGTTAATGCATAACAGAAAGTACTTCCCAGAATTTGTTCCACTTACATAAACTGCTTCATGTTTGTGCTCATTTGGGACTAGCACAAGGTTACACTCGTGATGTTAGGCCTGAGGAGGAAGAAACAGGTGGATGAAAAGAAGAACGGTGGGAAAAGAGATTTAACCGACAAAGGGTTACAGCAGGGGTTAGGACAAACACAGTACCAAAATAAAAAATCATTAGGACAGACAAAAATGAAGAAACCCCAGAAGGCACAGACGAGTGTGAGAATAGGAAGATGGAAAGTGAAAAGAGATGACACAGCTATTGAGTAAAACGATGGCCGGCAGAGGTGAAGGAAAAAAAAACTGATCTCAGATGATATAGAGAAAGAGGAATTTGCAGGGAGGGAGAAAGACTGAGAAAACGGGGGACATCCAGTGCGAGCAGGATGGGCAAATGTGTGGTGGGGGTGGGGGGCATGACTACGGAGGATGTGAGTGAGAACAAACTGCGGATACAAACATCATAATGGAGAATGGAAAAAAAGGGGAATGACATGGGGTTTAAAGCAAAACAAGTTGTGGAGCAAAAACTGTGTTTTCCAGTCAAGGAGGCTCCAGTTAACTCACCACAAGCTTCGCCTCGGATTCTTCAGCTTTAGCCATAACAAGTGTTACGTAACTTCTCCATACCAGTCTTGCAGCCGTTGAGGGATAATTGCTAACACCCTCCCTGAAAACTTACAAAGGTTTGTACCTACCCAGTGGCAGCATGGCAGAAACCCCTTTCAGGCCTTCTATTCGTCCAACAAAACTGAGATTTATCATGATTGGAAAAAAAATCTTTCACCTCGGTTTTCCTCTTGGTAGGCTAAAATTTAGAGCCATGTAAAATTATTCAAACACAAAGGCATTTCCATAAAAGCCACAAACTTCAATGCATTTTACTTGAATTGGTGGATTTTATGAGACAAACTATAAAAAAGTTCAATAGGTATGAATATTTTTTTACAAAGCACTGTAGGTATGGACACAACCAAACATTCCCAATGGTTTCCATATTTTAATGGCACAGACCGTGAGACGTTTTACACAAGTCCATCGTTGCTACCGCTTGAAACATGACAGTCTTTGTTCTCTGGGATACTTTTAGACAAACAATTATTCAGGTTGAATACAAAATATTCTGGGAAAGTATTAGAACGTCCTGAAGGTACTCTCTTAATCCTAACTTGCCAACCTCTTCTAGGGGCATCATCTGCATGATGGGACTTTCCAGACCATCAAAATCCGTCATTTGCAGATGATTATTATGCCATAAAACAGCCTAAGTGCTTCGTCTTTTGGAGCCGAATACTCTCCGGATATGAATCATCAAGTTTGGTTTATCTGCAAGTTTATTTATGGGAGGATTATTTTGACACAACCTCTTTTGCTTGTGCAATGATATTGAGAAGTGTGGCCACCACGTCACTCCCTCTCTAAACAGAAATGTTTCCAATATACAATTTCTGTCACCCAAACATGCTTTATAATTTCCCTTTAAAATGTTCCAGATGATTTGCTCCAATTGTGGTTTGGGTTAAAGAAGCTTCTTGGCTGGGGTTGAAGAACGACTAAGGCTCAGAGTAGAACAAAAACCACTAAATGGAGCCTGCTGTGCTTCTCAATGGAGTCAAATGAAATATAATGGAAACTGTCATCATTACTTTGTTTTTGTGCTATGTTTTGATGACCTCTGATACATTTCTGCCATTCTGCTGTTGAAAAAGAGGTCAATTTTTGTTTGATCAGAGTCTGAATACAACCCTTAAACATTAGGATTTTTTGAGGGGTTTTAGAGCTGATATTCAATTTCCAATTTTTCTAAAACCTACAGATTTTAACCCGTCTGAGGGCTCTCATTATTAACCTTAGAAAAGATTTCTGCTATTTGGTTTAACTTAAATTGGCAAGTGTGTACTATGATGCATACATTTTCGAATAGAACTCTGCATTTTGTCCAGAACGGCCCTACATATAAAGATGTCTTTCTTTCTGCAGCACTAGAAATATACTTGGAAGGTAAAATCCTCTAGTGTATGGGAAATAGGTATCCATACAGATAGAAGCAAATCGTACAGTTAAAGCATATCTTTTATGTTAGAAGAATTCATTTTTTTCCTAAAATAATTAACAGCTGTCAAACCTAATATTTGAGATGTAGAAGATCAGATTAACTACTCGATTAGCTAAATTAGTTTTTACTATGAACACCTTGTTGTATAACAGTTAGCATTGCTAACTGTACACAGCCTCTGCCTGTATTTTCTGTAGCATAAGTACACCTAATTTGCAAAAGTATGCCCACATTTCAAATTCAGCATGTTTCGGTGAAGAGGATGTAAGCACAAAAAGAAAAGAAAGACAAGAAATCTTGTTAAGTTCATTCACCTTTTCTGGTATCTGCTGAAGTATTGCTCTCTTGCACCAGACTTCCCTTCTTAGAAAATATTGTTGGCTATTTTGCATTTTTGTCCACTTCTTGCATGTCCTTTCCAAATAGACCAATAGATTTTGCAGGAAGAACAAAATGTAGCCATTTCAATCACTGTGAAGCTGTTTGTGAACTCCACTGCATTTGTAACTTCTTAACTCGCACCAGTACGTTCATGCGAGTAGAGGTGGTACAGCAGGTTCAGTAATTAACCTGAATTGTTTAGTGCATTTTTCTCTGCAGTGTGTCCAAAGGTTCCAAACCATTTCTAGTCTAGTAGACTTGAGACCAACTTTCTACCTGAACAAAATCAAAGCTATTCCTCTAACCAAGTAGCAACCACATGTAAGTGAGAGGAGTGCCTCATTGCATGTTTGTGAAGTACCTCCATATTTTCTGCAACATTTACCTCAGCATCCACTGTCAGGCTTCTTATACAAGTGTCTATGAAATTAAAACAATAGATACTGTTTCAGCTTAAAGAAGACGACAGAAATCATTGATCTTCTTGCATGAAGTTCCAGTTTGCTAATTAGCTAAATCCACTAAAGTGAATTCCTGAGTATGTTCATCACGCTTTAGCAGAAGATTATCTTGAGACATTGCCTCTCTATGGACAAGCTATAGTCTGTACCTCCATCCTTATCCCTCACTTTTTGAACCTATGCCCTGCTCACTGAGCTGTTATAATTTAGCACCTGATTTGCAGAAAGGTCATGTTTTTTGGGTTGTTTTTTTCTAATAACAGGGAGGCCTTCTGAGAAGTACCAGAGCAGACCAGTGACTGTGTTGCTGTTGAACTTTGTTCTAGAGTGTATTTAGGCAGGACGCCACAAGAGATTGTTAAATCATGAACTCCATGAGCAGTATGCGGTGTATTTAGTGGGGCCGCTTTTGGCCACGGGATCCTCTGCCCACTTAAAGAATCTTTTGTTTGTTCGAGTCCCACCCTTGAATACAAATCACAATTGCCTAATAAAATAAGTGGCATTATTTCAAGATTGTAGACAAGTCAGATATCAGGCACTTGTGTACAAGTACAATAGCTTGTTAAAAGATTTACTGCAAGTTTGTGCTTTCTGCTAGTTTAGTTACCATTAACAGTATATTGAGTAATACCGACTGACATGAAATCACCATATCAGAATCAGCTTTATTGCCAAGTTCGTGCATACAAACAAGGAATTTGACTCTGGTACACTTTGCTCTTTCGTTCTGTTTTTGCATTACAGAAGATACAAATTTACAATTTACAATGTACAATGCAATATTCTGCATTACAGAATATACAAATTTACAATTTACAATATACACATATCT